>JAKGGE010001911.1:0-117187 GCA_023748175.1 Hoolock leuconedys
TAAATAAAACGAGGCACCAGGGATGTTTTCACACCAAGGAAAGACCATGTGAAGACACAGCAAGAAGGCAGCTGTGCAAAACCAACCCAGCAGGCACCCTGGTCTTGGACTTCTTGCCTCCAGAACTGTGAGCAAATAAATTTCTATTGTCTAAGCCACCCTGTGTGCGCTATTTTGTTATGGCAGCCCCAGCAAACTAATATATCCATTCTCTTCAGTTCTTGGAAATCTGCCCATTTCTATGTTCTCTGACCCTTTTTATCTGCCCATTTATTGATTTATAGCCTTCTCCGGCTCCTTATCCTTCTTACTGGTCCCAAGTAAATTTCTGTTAGATTTCTCCCAGCTGGGCAAGCTTCCAGCTCACCAAAACATCTCCTTCTTTGCTTTTTACTTATATCCCCCTTGTATCATTTTTCCATTGCTGAGGTAACAAATTACCACGAATTTAATGGCTTAAAAGAACACAAATTTCTTGTCTTAGAATTTGGGGGGGTCAGAGTCTAAATGGGTCTGCAGGACTGCATTCCTCCTGGAGGTCCTAAAGGAGAGTCCATTTTCTTGCCTCTTCCAAGCTTCTAGATGCTCCCTGCACTCCTTGGCTCCCCATCCAACATCTTCAAAGTCAGCAGCATAAATCTTCTCATCTCCCTTTCTCTCTCTTTTTTTAGACAAAGTCTTACTCTGTCACCCAGGCTGGAACGCAGTGGTACAGTCATAGCTCACTGCAGCCTCAAACCCCGAGGCTGAAGTGATCCTCCCGCTTCAGCCTCACGAGTAGCTGGGACCACAGGCATGCGCCACCATGCCTGGCTAGTTTTTAATTTTTTATAGAGACAGGCTCTTGCTATGTCACCAGGGCTGTCTTGAATTTGGGCGCCCGCGATCTGAAGCCGGCATGGTCGGCAGCTCCCTGCACCACGTCCGGGCTTCCCTTGCCTCCAGCTGCCCCCTGCGCCGCCGCCGCCCGCACCTGCACGTGGCCACTCCAGATGCTCCGGAGGGATTGGGCACCCCGCGCACACCCAGCCCGCGCCATCCAATTCGGAGGCCATGGGCCGACAAGGGGGCTGAGCATTTGAAATATGCCCAGACCACCAGATGCATGGGTCCATTCACACGAAATACCCAGAACAGGCAAAGCCACAGAGGCAGAAAGTATGGGGTTATTTATTTATTTTAATTAATTAATTAATTGTTTTGAGACGTAGTCTCCTCTGTCGCCCAGGCTAGAGTGCGTGACACGATCTTAGCTCACTGCAACCTTTGCCTCCTGGGTTCAAGCGATTCTCTTGCCTCAGCCTCCTGAGTAGCTGGGATTACAGGCATGCGCCACCATGCCTCGCTAGTTTTTAATTTTTTATAGACAGGCTCTTGCTATGTCACCAGGGCTGTGTTGAATGAAAAAAAAAAAATGTTTTAATTACCTGGGCATGGTGGTGCACACCTGTAGTCCCAGCTACTCTGGAGGCCAAGACAGGAGGATCACTCCAGCCTGGGCAACAAGAGCAAAACTCCGTCTTGGAAAAAAAAAATTAAAAAATTAAAAAAAGTAAAGAAAAAAATTATTTGCTAAATCTGGCAATGCCAAAGCGATTAAACTGACATTTACTGGGTGCCTTCTGCACATGTCAGTTCTCCTAGGAACCCAGAGAAGCGAGGGATTGGTAGCAATCTCTAGAGGCAAATATCCTCTAATATCCATGGTATTCTTTGTGGAGCAGCTCAATGGATTTACTTAATGGGAACTGAAAGAAGGAAAAATGAAGACTTAGAAGGCTTCGATGATTTCCAATGCATTACTGTATACTTGTCTCTTCTTAGAAGCAATAGAAAAAAAATCAGGAACTAAAGACAATCTATTACTCAAGCAAATGCTAAAGGCCTCCCATGGTCTTCAAACAAGAAGAGATGCTCTAAGATAAATTAATTCATTACGTTGATGCTTCATCATCTGTGGAAGCTGTGACTCAGAGCCCTCCAGCAATAATGAGGCAGCGCGTTCATGTCCCGTTAATATCCCCAAACAGTGGGAGATGAACGGAGAACATAGGGCTGTGTTCGAATGAAAAAAAAAAAAAAATTATTTGCTAAATCTGGCAATGCCAAAGCGATTAAACTGACATTTACTGGGTGCCTTCTGCACATGTCAGTTCTCCTAGGAACCCAGAGAAGCGAGGGATTGGTAGCAATCTCTAGAGGCAAATATCCTCTAATATCCATGGTGTTCTTTGTGGAGCAGCTCAATGGATTTACTTAATGGGAACTGAAAGAAGGAAAAATGAAGACTTAGAAGGCTTCGATGATTTCCAATGCATTACTGTATACTTGTCTCTTCTTAGAAGCAATAGAAAAAAAATCAGGAACTAAAGACAATCTATTACTCAAGCAAATGCTAAAGGCCTCCCATGGTCTTCAAACAAGAAGAGATGCTCTAAGATAAATTAATTCATTACGTTGATGCTTCATCATCTGTGGAAGCTGTGACTCAGAGCCCTCCAGCAATAATGAGGCAGCGCGTTCATGTCCCGTTAATATCCCCAAACAGTGGGAGATGAACGGAGAACATAGGGCTGTGTTCGAATGAAAAAAAGGAGTTTTGTTTGGCGCTCTTTCAGCAGGGAATAAGTACTGATGTGGGAACTGAGCTTCAATTTACAACTAAGGATCACATTAAAAATACATCAAGATGACTACAATGAAGCTTATTGTAGCTATTATTATTTCATTTAAATGAATCCCAGTTTAATAAGAACCACCAAGGGGGCTACCATGTCTAAAATGTAACTTCTCTTGCGAATCTTGAAATTTCTACTGACAAACAAAAGACTATAATGCACAATTAATTAATTAATTAATTTGAGACGGAGTCCCACTCTGTCACCCAGGCTGGAGTGCAGTGACACGATCTTAGCTCACTGCAACCTTTGCCTCCTGGGTTCAAACGATTCTCTTGCCTCAGCCTCCTGAGTAGCTGGGATTACAGGCATGCGCCACCACGCCCGGCTAAATTTTTTTGTATTTTTAGTAGAGATGGGGTTTCGCCGCCATGTTGGCCAGGCTGGTCTAGAACTCCTGACCTCAGGTGATCTGCCTGCCTCAGCTTCTCAAAGTGCTGGGATTACAGGCATGAGCCACCATGCCCGGCCAATGCGCAACGTGTTTAAGACCAAAAGGACTGTTTTACAATGGAGCAGGTGAATCAACCAGTAAGGCCAACACCTCAAAAAATGTAGCACTGAAGTTTCTTCAACATCTGCCTCTGAGACTTGTTCATATGTGCAGACACAGAGCAGGAAACTAAAGCAACTGCCTTCCTCTTTGTCACCTGAAATGAGAATGGAGAGAGGCTGGCAAGGAAATGATACGTAATCTTCCCTCCTTCCTGATTTTCTTTTCTTTCCTTTTATTTTGAGTCGGAGTCTCGCTCTGTGACCCAGGCTGGAGTGCAGTGGCACAATCTCAGCACTTTGGGAGGCTGACGGGGGTAGATTACTTGAGGCCAGGGTTTGATACCAGCCTGGCCAACATGGTGAAACCCCATCTCTACTAAAAATACAAAAAATTAACCAGGCGTGGTGGCATGCACCTGTAATCCCAGCTACTTGGGAGGCTGAGCACGAGAACTGCTTGAGCCCAGGAGGCAGAGATTGCAGTGAGCTGAGATCGCATCACTGCACTCCAGCCTGGGTGATAAGCGGAGACTACGTCTCAAAAAAAAAAAAAAAAAAAGAAACATTTACAATCTATTCATTCTGAAATTTGCAATCTATTTACTCTGAAGCCTGCTACCTGAATGCTTCATCTGCGAGATAAAACTTTAGTCTCTGCAACCTCTTACTGTAACCCAGATATTCCTTTCTATTAATAATAACTCAACCAATTGCCCATCAGAATTTTTTTTTTTTTTTTTTTTTTGAGACAGAGTCTCGCTACATGTCGCCCAGGCTGGAGTGCAGTGGCGTGATCTCAGCTCACAACCTCCACCTCCCAGGTTCACGCCATTCTCCTGCTTCAGCCTCCTGAGTAGCTGAGACTACAGGTGCCCGCCACCACGTCCAGCTAATTTTTTTGTATTTTTAGTAGAGACAGAGTTTCACTGTGTTACCCAGGATGGTCTCGATCCCCTGACCTCAGACCCACCCGCCTTGGCATCCCAAAGTGCTGGGATTACAGACGTGAGCCACCGCGCCCAGCCCAGAAAATTTTTAATCTACCTATAACCCAGACTGAACCAATGTAAATCTTTACATGTATTTGATTGATGTTTCATGCTTCCCTAAAATGTATAAAATCAAGCTGCACCTGGACCACCTTCGGGACGTGTTCCGAGAATCTCCTGAGGGCTGTGTCTTAGCCATGATCACTCTTAGTTGGCTCAGAATAAATCTCTTCAAATATTTTACAGACTTTGACTCTTTTCATTGACGATTTTGGCTCAAAATGTGGCTACAGACTAATAAAAAATAGCTACGCTTTCTGCAAATTTTCCATACAATGTTTCTTTTTTTTTTTTTTTTTTTTTGAGACAGAGTCTCACTACATTGCCCAGGCTGGAGTGGGGATGGCACCATCTTGGCTCACTGCAACCTCTGCTTCCCAGGCTCAAGTGATTCTCCCACATCTGCCTCCAAAGTAGCTGGGACTACAGATGAGTGCTACCACGCCCAGCTAATTTTTGTGTTTTTTGTAGACAGGGTTTCGCCATGTTGCCCAGACTAAACTCCCGGACTCAAGCAATCCGCCCTCCTCAGCCTCCCAAAGTGCTGGAATTACAGGCAGGAGCCACTGCACCCAGCTAGAAGAGGGAAAGTTTAATATAGTTGATTCTCATTATTCAAGATAGTTATGTTCAAAAAAGTCACCAAGGACACTGAATTGGTGAATATTGAATCATTTGCTCTAAAGGAAATGCAGGATTGGGTTTCTCCAAGCCTCTGGTCACAACATTTTTATAAAGCAATCAATGCATAATCTTCTTTTATGTGTGTGTGTTGAAGGACGCCTTATCTAATACATATTGTTGATTCATTGACATTGAACTCACGGCCAACAGCACTGTAACTCATGTCTGAACAAAGCTTATCTAACAAATGTACTCTCTCCATTAGGCACTTCACAGCCTTCTTGCACTCAGAGACACTGGATAGCACTTCAGGAGGACACTTAGGGGCCTTTTGTTGTTGTTGTTGTTGTTGAGATGAAGTCTCGCTCTGTTCCCCAGTCTGGAGTGCAGTGGCGTGATCTCAGCTCACAACCTCCACCTCCCAGATTCAATTGATTCTCCTGCCTCAGCCTCCAGAGTAGCTGGGATTACAGGCATGTGCCACCATGCCCAGCTAATTTTTTTTATTTTTAGTAGAGACAGGGTTTCACTATATTGGCCAGGCTGGTTTCTAACTCCTGACCTCAGGCGATCCACCTGCCTTGGCTTCCCAAAGTGCTGGGATTACAGGCAAGAGCCACCGCACCTGGCTAGGGGCCATTTTAAGCAGCAAAATCACAAAAAGCACAGAACTGTGAAAGATGTGACACTAAATACACTGCAGAAAGGACACTTGTTTGCAGTCTGAAAGCTGAGACAAGAAGGCAGAGTGTAGCCAGGTGCGGTGGCTCATGCTTGTAACCCTAGCACTTTGGGAGACCGAGGCAGGAGGATCACTTGAGGTCAGGAGTTCAAGACCAACCTGGCCAACATGGTGAAGCCCTGTCTCTAATAAAAATACAGAAATTAGCCAGGCATGGTGGCGCACGCCTGTAGTCCCAGCTACTCAGCTGGGAATGGGTGCACTATGTGACTTAAATATTTTGCTGCTTTCTGCATGTACATGTCTTCAGATAATGGCAAAAGCACCAGAGGTATTGATTTGGGGTCCACATACATTTTAGCAAGGTAGACAGATTTATAAATATGGAACCCATGAATAATGAGGATGGACTGTATGAAGAATTGTTAATAGGAGACTGGAATAATGAGGGTTCGAGTAATAGGAAGGGAACTGTGAAGAGTATACAGGCAGGTGCGGGGGCTCACGTCTGTAATCCCAGCACTTTGGGAGGCTGAGGCAGGTGATTAGCTTGAGCTCAGGATTTGGAGACCAGCCTGGGCAATATAGCAAGACTCCCATTTCTAAAAAAAAAAAAAAAAAAATTTTTTTAAATTAGCTAGGCATGGGGGCTCATGTCTGTAGTCCCAGCTACTCGGGAGGCTAAGGTGGGAGGATCACTTGAGCCCAGGAGGCAGAGGTTGCAGTCAGCTGAGATTGTACCACTGCACTCCAGTCTGGGCAACAGAGGGAGACCCTGTCTCAAAAAAAAAAAAAAAAAAGTATACAAGTAGTAGATACAAGGAACATCCACTACCCCTAGGACTGAGATATGACACTCATGGAAACAGTCACCCCTGGAGGGCTGAGATCCTGACCAGGTAGAGAGGGTACAGCCCTGGATCACTGAATAGCAAAGAAGACAGTTGACGTGATGCCCTGCTGGCTGGTGGAACTTGCTGGAAATCTACCCTCAGGGTAAACTTTTCATGGCAAGGTGTCTCTCACTGAAGGTACTCTGCTGCAAGACCACCAGAGGGGAGTGCCAGGGGAAGCTGCCTGCCAGCAGGTGGTACAGGAGCTGCGCACTGGAGAAGCCATCAGCAGGAACCAATAAGCAAAACCCTTTCCTCCTGCAGTGTCTCTCCAGCGCCCTCTATCGACAAAACTTTAAAAACGTAAAATAACATTGTGCCTCCTGGCAAAGGAAAGCAATTTAAAGGGCCCAGATCCATTTTTACCCAGAAGGCAAAAAGGATGGATTTGGAGCTGGAAGGCAATAGATCAAAAACTGACTGTTTTGATGTTTTTTGTTTTTTTTTTTTAGAGATGGGGTCTTGCTGTGTTGCCCAGGCTGGCCTCAAACTCCTGGGTTCAAGTGATCCTCCCACCTCGATCTCCTGAGTAGCTAGGGACCACGGGCTCCTGGCATTGTGCCTGGCTGTTTAGTGATTTTAAAAAACAATTCTACAAGTATGAAAAACAAAAAAGTGTAATTCAGAAAATTGACATCTTGGCTGGGCGCGGTGGCTCACACCTGTAATCTCAGCACTTTGGGAGGCCAAGGTGGATCACCTGAGGCCAGGAGTTCGAGACCAGCCTGGCCAACATGGCACAACCCCATCTCTACTAAAAATACAAAATTAGCCAGGCGTGATGGCGGGCGCCTGTAATCCCAGCTATTTGGGAGGCTGAGGCAGGTGATTAGCTTGAGCTCAGGATTTGGAGACCAGCCTGGGCAATATAGCAAGACTCCCATTTCTAAAAAAAAAAAAAAAAAAAAAAAAAAAAAAAAAAAAAAAAAAAAAAAAATTTTTTTTTTTTTTTTTTTTTTTTTTTTTTTTTTTTTTTTATAGTCTTTTCCATGTATGTAGTTTTTCATTAAAAAAATTAAATTAGGTTCATATTACACATGTTGTGTTCTTACCAGCCCTTTTAGCAATGTCATCTTTCCATGTTAATAACTGTGTACCTGCATCACTTTTTTTTTTTTTTTTTTTTTGAGTAGTCTCACTCTGTCTCCCAGGCTAGAGTGCAGTGGCATGATGTCAGCTCACTGCAACCTCTGCCTCCCAGGTTCAAATTATTCTCCTGCCTCAGCCTCCCAAGTAGCTGGGATTCCAGGTGTCCACCACCATGCCTGGCTAATTTTTTTGTACTTTTGTTAGAGATGGGGTTTCACCATGTCAGCCAGGCTGGTCTCAAACTCCTGACCTTAATTGATCCTCCCACATCGGCATCCCAAAGTGCTAGGATTACAAGCGAGAGCCACCGCAACTGGCACTTTTTTTTTTTGCAGGTTGTGTCTTAACCAGTTTTATGGAAGTACCACTATTTAGCCAATTCCCTGTTATTTTGTTGTCTATATAGTTTGTTTTCAATTTAGTTTCATTATAAGCAGCGCTACTGTGGACAGTCTTATAGTTAAATCTCTAACATATTTATGTATTTAGTTTAGACTTTGGGAGTTGCATTTTAAATACAAAACATAGGTATATTTTAAGTGTTTTTGTTACTGAATGCCCAGTTCCATTCAGTTCAACACAGTTGAAATACGTCAAAGGTTTTATAACAATCTGAAATTCTACCAGCAATCCAGGAGAATACTTACTTTCTTCTTTTTTTTTTTTTTTTTGAGTAGTCTCACTCTGTCTCCCAGGCTAGAGTGCAGTGGCATGATGTCAGCTCACTGCAACCTCTGCCTCCCAGGTTCAAATTATTCTCCTGCCTCAGCCTCCCAAGTAGCTGGGATTACAGGCATGCACCACCATGCCTGGCTAATTTTGTATTTTTAGTAGAGATGGGGTTTCAGTATGTTGGTCAGGCTGGTCTCAAACTCCCAACCTCAGGTGATCGACCCACCTGGGCCTCCCAAAGTGCTGGGATTACAATGAGAGCTACCCGCAACTGGCACTTTTTTTTGCGGGTTGTGTCTTAACCAGTTTTATGGAGGTACCACTATTTAGCCAATTCCCTGTTATTTTTTGTCTATAGTTTGTTTTCAATTTAGTTTCATTATAAGCAGCGCTACTGTGGACAGTCTTATAGTTAAATCTCTAACATATTTATGTATTTAGTTTAGACTTTGGGAGTTGCATTTTAAATACAAAACATAGGTATATTTTAAGTGTTTTTGTTACTGAATGCCCAGTTCCATTCAGTTCAACACAGTTGAAATACGTCAAAGGTTTTATAACAATCTGAAATTCTACCAGCAATCCAGGAGAATACTTATTTTCTTCTTCTTTTTTTGATATGGAGTTTCACTCTTATTGCCCAGGCTGGAGTGCAGTGGCAGTATCTCGGCTCACCACAACCTCTGCCTCCTGGGTTCAAGCGATTCTCCTGCCTCAGCCTCCCAAGTAGCTGGGATTACAGGCATGCACCACCACGCCTGGCTAATTTTGTATTTTTAGTAGAGACGGGAGTTTCTCCATGTTGGTCAGGCTGGTCTCAAACTCCCAACCTCAGGTGATCGACCCACCTGGGCCTCCCAAAGTGCTGGGATTACAGGCGTGAGTCACTGTGCCTGGCGGACAATACTTATTTCCTTCTACACTAACACGGGATGTTATTTTATTTTATTTTTTGAGACAAAGTCTCTCTCTGTCGCCCAGGCTGGAGTTCATTGCCGCGATCTCCACTCACTGCAACCTCCGCCTCCCGGGTTCAAGCAGTTCTCCTGCCTCAGCCTCCTGAGTAGCTGGGACTACAAGGCATGTGTCACCACGCCTGGCCAATTTTTTATTTTTAGTAGAGATGGGGTTTCAGTATGTTGGTCAGGCTGGTCTCAAATTCCTGACCTCAGGTGATCCCCCTGCCTCGGCTTCCCAAAGTGCTGGGATTATAGGTGTGAGCTACCATGCCCAGCCGGATGTTATTATTTTTTTAAAAACTTTGCTAATTATAGGCAAAAATGCTATTTGATCCATTTCTGCATTTTTCACCAAACTGCAAATCTGCAAAATTTCTAGAACCAGGTCTTATTTTGACCCTTCGTTGCTCCTCTTCCAACCAGCTCGAGGCCTCATCCTTGCCTGGTGGAGATCTAAGTAGGACAGATTGACAGGGAGGGCCCAAGGTCGGCCCTGGGTGCCCTCCTACCTTGTGAGCTGTAGGAGGTCCAGGAGAGCCCAGGGAGTCACCCCAGGTTGCTCTGGGCTCCCGGCATTGTGTGTGTCTTCCCTGGGGAGGGAGGGAAAAAGCGTGAGGTTTTCCTCTCCATTTCCCCAGCGCTGTCTGACACATAGCTGATCCCTCTCTGGCTCCCTCACCTGCCCCTGTGGGCCTGTGTGCAAGCACATTGGCATTCTGCCTTCCAGCAAGTGCCTTAGGATGAGCCCCACGGAACCTGCAGAGGCGTCCTGCTGAGAGCACCTCTCCCCAGAGAAGGCATCAAACCCATAGGCAGGAAGAAAGGGCGTTTGCATCTGGCCTTGCGATGGCGTCGCGTGTGGCGTCGCGTGTCGTGTGTGTTGAGCTGGGGGAGGTGTATGGGCGGTGTTTCCATTCTCACCTGGACCTTGACTTTTTTTTTTTTTTTTTTGAGACAGGGTCTCACCCTGTCACCCAAGCTGGAGGGAAGTGGCTCAATCATAGCTCACTCAGTCTTGAACTGCTGGGCTCAAGTGATCCTCTGATCTCAGCCTCCTGAGTAGCTGGGATTACAGGCATGTGCCACCACATCCAGCTAATTTTTTATTTTATTTTCCCTAGAGATGGGTTCTCGCTTTGTTTCCCAGGCTAGTCTCGAAACTCCTGGCCTCCAGCAATCCTCCTGCCTTGGCCTCTGAAAGTGCTGGGACTACAGGTATGTACCGTTACCTATAGAGAGATTTCTATACAAAGGGAATATTTATAATTGAGAAAGCTTAAGGAATTTTTTTTTTTTTTGAGACAGGGTCTCACCCTGTCACCAAGCTGGAGGAAGTGGCTCAATCATAGCTCACTCAGTCTTGAACTGCTGGGCTCAAGTGATCCTCTGATCTCAGCCTCCTGAGTAGCTGGGATTACAGGCGTGTGCCACCACATCCAGCTAATTTTTTATTTTATTTTCCCTAGAGATGGGTTCTCGCTTTTGTTTCCCAGGCTAGTCTCGAAACTCCTGGCCTCCAGCAATCCTCCTGCCTTGGCCTCTGAAAGTGCTGGGACTACAGGTATGTACCGTTACCTATAGAGAGATTTCTATACAAAGGGAATATTTATAATTGAGAAAGCTTAAGGAATTTTTTTTTTTTTTGAGACAGGGTCTCACCCTGTCACCAAGCTGGAGGAAGTGGCTCAATCATAGCTCACTCAGTCTTGAACTGCTGGGCTCAAGTGATCCTCTGATCTCAGCCTCCTGAGTAACTGAGATTACAGGCGTGTGCCACCACATCCAGCTAATTTTTTATTTTATTTTCCCTAGAGATGGGTTCTCGCTTTTGTTTCCCAGGCTAGTCTCGAAACTCCTGGCCTCCAGCAATCCTCCTGCCTTGGCCTCTGAAAGTGCTGGGACTACAGGTATAGTACCGTTACCTATAGAGAGATTTCTATACAAAGGGAATATTTATAATTGAGAAAGCTTAAGGAATTTTTTTTTTTTTTGAGACAGGGTCTCACCCTGTCACCAAGCTGGAGGAAGTGGCTCAATCATAGCTCACTCAGTCTTGAACTGCTGGGCTCAAGTGATCCTCTGATCTCAGCCTCCTGAGTAGCTGGGATTACAGGCGTGTGCCACCACATCCAGCTAATTTTTTATTTTATTTTCCCTAGAGATGGGTTCTCGCTTTTGTTTCCCAGGCTAGTCTCGAAACTCCTGGCCTCCAGCAATCCTCCTGCCTTGGCCTCTGAAAGTGCTGGGACTACAGGTATATTACCGTTACCTATAGAGATTTCTATACAAAGGGAATATTTATAATTGAGAAAGCTTAAGGAATTTTTTTTTTTTTTGAGACAGGGTCTCACCCTGTCACCCAAGCTGGAGGGAAGTGGCTCAATCATAGCTCACTCAGTCTTGAACTGCTGGGCTCAAGTGATCCTCTGATCTCAGCCTCCTGAGTAGCTTGTACTATAGGTGGCTACCACCATGCCCACCTAATTTTTTATTTTATTTTCCCTAGAGATGGGTTCTCGCTTTGTTTCCCAGGCTAGTCTCGAAACTCCTGGCCTCCAGCAATCCTCCTGCCTTGGCCTCTGAAAGTGCTGGGACTACAGGTATGTGAAACCCAACGCTACTAAAAATAGAAAAATCATCCAGGCATGGTGGTGCACACCTGTAGCCCTAGTTACTTGGGAGGCTGAGGCACGAGAATCACTTGAACCTGGTTGTAGTGAGCTGAGATCATGCCACTGCACTCAAGCCTGGGTGACAGAGCAAGGCTCTGTCTCTAAATAAATCGATGATAAAACAAAGCAAAATAAAATAATCTATAACTTGGCACATTTCTATAATCACATCCTATAAAGCAATTTAAAGTGATAAAAAAGCCAAAGTGTACCATGCTTAAGAATAGGTTCTGGCCGGGCGCGGTGGCTCACGCTTGTAATCCCAGCACTTTGGGAGGCCGAGGCGGGCGGATCACGAGGTCAGGAGATCGAGACCATGGGGAAAAACCCGTCTCTACTAAAAATACAAAAAATTAGCCAGGTGTGGTGGTGCATGCCTGTAATCCCAGCTACTCAGGAGGCTGAGGCAGGAGAATGGCGTGAACCTGGGAGGTGGAGCTTGCAGTGAGCCGAGATCATGCCACTGCACTCCAGCCTGGGGGACAGAGCGAGACTCCGTCTCAAAAAAAAAAAAAAAAAAAGAATAGGTTCTACCAGACCAGGCGTGGTGGCTCATGCCTGTAATCCCAGCACTTTGGGAGGCCAAGGTGGGTGGATCACCTGAGGTCAGGAGTTCGAGACCATGGTGAAACTCCGTCTCTACTAAAAATACAAAAAATTAGCCAGGCGTGGTGGCAGGTGCCTGTAATCCCAGCTACTCAGGAGGCTGAGGCAGGAGAATGGCGTGAACCTGGGAGGTGGAGCTTGCAGTGAGCTGAGATTGCGCCACTGCACTCCAGCCTGGGCGACAGAGCGAGACTCCATCCCAAAAAAAAAAAAAAGAATAGGTTCTACCAGACCAGGCGTGGTGGCTCATGCCTGTAATCCCAGCACTTTGGGAGGCCAAGGTGGGTGGATCACCTGAGGTCAGGAGTTCGAGAACAGCCTGGCCAACATGGTGAAACGCTATCTCTACTAAAAACACAAAAAAAAAAAAGTGGGCGGGCCTTGATTGTCTGGCATGTCCCAGCACTTTGAGAGCCAGTGAGGCAGGATCCACCGAGGTCAGGAGATCGAGACCATGGTGAAACCCGTCTCTACTAAAAATACAAAAAAAAATTAGCCAGGCGTGGTGGCTCATGCCTGTAATCCCAGCTACTCAGGAGGCTGAGGCAGGAGAATAGCGTGAACCTGGGAGGTGGAGCTTGCAGTGAGCCAAGATTGCGCCACTGCACTCCAGCCTGGGCGACAGAGCGAGACTCCATCTCAAAAATACAAAAAACAAAAAACAAAACAAAAAAAAACCTCAAAAATTAACTGGTAGTGGTGGCGGGCACCTATAATCCCAGCTACTCAGGAGGCTGAGGCAGGAGAATTGCTTGAATCCAAGAGGTGGAGGTTGCAGTGAGCTGAGATTGCGCCATTGCACTCCAGCTTGGGCAACAAGAGCGAAACTCCATCTCAAAAAATAAAAAAGAAATAATAGGAGGTGGGAGGGACCCTTAGGCCGGGCACGGTGGCTCATGCCTGTAATCCCAGCACTTTGGGAGGTCGAGGCGGGCGGATCACGAGGTCAGGAGATCGAGACCATCCTGGCTAACACGATAAAACCCCATCTCTACTAAAAATACAAAAAATTAGCTGGGTGCGGTGGCAGGGGCCTGTAGTCCCAGCTACTTTGGGAGGCTGAGGCAGAAGAATGGCATGAAGGCAGAGCTTGCAGTGCTAGTCGAGATCGTGCCACTGCACTCCAGCCTGGGCGACAGAGAGAGACTCCATCTCAAAAAAAAAAAAAAAAAAAAGAGGTGGGACCCTTAAGAGGTGATTAGGACGTGAGGCCTCTGCCTTCATTAATGGATTAACACTGGTATCTCGAGAGTGGGTTACATTATCCAGGGAGTGGGCTTCTGATAAAAGGATAAGTTCAGTTTCCATCCACTCTGTGTCTTGTGCTTGTTTGCCCATCTGCCATGGTATGGCACTGCAAGAAGGCCCTCACAAGTTGTGCCCCCCCGCTTTTTTTTTTTTGAGACAGAGTCTCCATCTGTCACCCAGGCTAGAATGCAGTGGCGCAATCTCAGCTCACTGCAGCCTCCGCCTCCTGGGTTCAAGCGATTCTCCTGCCTCAGCCTCCTGAGTAGCTGGGACTACAGGCGTATGCCACCATGCCCGGCAAATTTTGTTTTATGTTTTTAGTAGAAACGGGGTTTCACCATGTTGACCAGGATGGTCTCGATCTCCTGACCTTGTGATCCACCTGCCTCGGCCTCCCAAAGTGCTGGGATTACAGGCGTGAGCCACCGTGCCTGGCCGGTCCCTCCATCTTAGGCTTCTCAGCCTCCAGAACCGTGAGCAATTAAACTTCTATTCTTTATAAATCACCCAGTGTGTGGTATTCTGTTATAGAAGCAGAAAACAAAAAAGAGTTTAGATATTTTAATCTTATTTTAAAAAGACGACTTGAGTCCTATGTATAAGACATTCTTCCTTCTCAGGATCCTGCAACTGCCCTGTAACCAGTAGAAAAGGAGATGCACAAGACGTTGGTTTCCACGTTTATTCAGGCTCCACTGAAGGACCTTCAGAGGTGTTGGGGTGAAATATAAACACTCTTTGGTTCCTCCTGTGCTCTGTTGGGCCTAGCAAGTGGGTTAGGAAAGACTGTTCCAAGAGTAGGTATTTCAAGCAACAAAAGTATGTCCTGGCTGGGTGCGGTAGCTCAAGCCTGTAATCCCAGCACTCTGGGAGGCTGAGGTGGGTGGATCACCTGACGTCACGAGCTCAAGACCAGCCTGGCTAACATGGTGAAACCCAGTCTTTACTAAAATACAAAAATTAGCTGGGCATGGTAGCATGCACCTGTAATCCCAGTTACTGGGAGGCCGACACAGGAGTATTGCTTGAACCCAGGAAATGGAGGTTGCAGTAAGCTGAGATCATATCACTGTATACCACTCCAGCCTGGGCAACAGAGGGAGACTCCATCTCGAAACAAAAAAAGGAGGCCGGGCGCAGTGGCTTGGCCTGGTGTGGTGGCTCGGCTTGGTGTGGTGGCTCACGCCTGTAATCCCAGCACTTTGGGAGGCAGAGGCGGGTAGATTGCTTGAGCTCAGGCGTTCGAGACCAGCCTGGGCAACATGGTGAAACCCTGTCTCTCTAAAATACAAAAATTAGCTGGGCATGGTAGCATGCACCTGTAATCCCAGCACTCTGGGAGGCTGAGGTGGGAGGATCAGCAGGCTTGAGGCAGAGATTGCAGTGAGCTGACATTGCCCCACGGCACTCCAGTCTAGGTGACAGAGAGCATGTCTCAAAAAAAAAAAAAAGAAAAAAATAAAAAAAATTAGCCGGGCATGGTGGTGGGCGCCTGTAGTCCCAGCTACTTGGGAGGCTGAGGTGGGTGGATCACCTGAGGTCAGGAGTTGAGACCAGCCTGGCTAACATGGTGAAACCCGTCTCTACTAAAATACAAAAAAAATTAGCCGGGCATGGTGGTGGGTGCCTGTAGTCCCAGCTACTCGGAAAGGCTGAGGCAGGAGAATGGCGTGAACCCGGGAGGCGGAGCTTGCAGTGAGCCAAGATTGCGCCACTGCACTCCAGCCTGGGCAACAGAGCAAGACTCCGTCTCAAAAAATAATAATAATAAATAAATAAATAAATAAAAACAGAAGAGAGAGTCCAAAAACAAACCCAAGTATATAAAGGGGAATGTTTTGGGGTGTCAGATATTCTGTATCTTGATGGTTGTGGTAGTGTCACAAATACATACATTTGACAAAACTCATCGTACACTTAAAATAGGTATATATGATTCTATGAAAATTACACCGTAGTAAATTGGTTTTAACTTTTTAAAAAGACTTCTTAAGAAATCAAAATAGTAGTAGGAACTAATTTACTTTCCTAAACCCATGACATATCACATAGATAAAATTAGGTTCAGAAAGTAAAAATTAGCTGAGCCTGAGAAAGTGAAAAAAATCTGCCCTGCCATTCATCCGGGTGGAGTTTATAAGTCAATGTTATTCATGATACCATTCTGCCATGCAAAACATTGTGAACATTTTGGTGTATTTTATCACACTGCCTTTTTTTTTTTTTTTTGAGACCTAGTCTCGCTCTGTCGCCCAGGCTGGAGGGCAGTGGTTCCATCTCAGCTCACTGCAACCTCTGCCTCCTGGGTTCAAGGGAGTCTCCTGCCTCAGCCTCCCAAGTAGATGAGACTACAGGTACCCACCACTATGCCCAGCTAATTTTTGTACTTTTAGTAGAGACAGGGTTTCACCATGTTGGTCAGGCTGGTCTTGAATTCCTTACCTCAAGCAATCCACCTGCCCGGCCTCCCAAAGTGCTGAAATTACAGACATGAGCCATTGCACCTGGCCCATACTGGTTTTTCAGTGAATAGAGTGTTCTTTAAAAAAAAAAAATCAACTTAGTCATCTTCTTCAGATTTTCTTTATGAAATTACTTGTATAAAGAAAAATACAGGCCAGGCACGGTGGCTCATGCCTGTAGTCCTAGTACTTTGGGAGGCCGAGAGGGGTGGATCATTAGAGGTCAGGAGTTTGAGACTAGCGTGGCCAACATGGTGAAACCCTGTCTCTACTAAAAATACAAAAAAATTAGCCAGGCATGGTGGTGCATGCCTATAATCCAAGCTACTCCAGAGACTGAAGTGGGAGAATCGCTTGAACTCGGGAGGTGGAGGTTGCAGTGACCTGAGATTGCGCCAGTGCACACTCCAGCCAGGGTGACATAGTGAGACTCCATCTCAACAAAAAAGAAAAAAGCAGTTAACCTAAAAAAGGATGGATTCATCCTATGTTCTTATAAGTCTAAAATTAAAAGCTACACGAGAAAGATTTAAATAGCACTACCATATTTAGCAAATAAAAATATAGTATGCCCACTTAAATTTAAATTTGAGATAAACACTGAATTTTTAAAGTATAAGCATATCTCAGACAGTATTTGGGTTCCAATTATACTAAAAAATTATTCAGTGTTTTATCTGAGTAGTCTGCATTTAACCTGACAGCCCTAGATTTAAAGTACTGCAGTAGCTCAGTGGTTCTCAAACTCTAGCATGTATTAAAATGCTTATTAAAACAGGGCTGGCCAGGTGCAGTGGCTCACACCTGTAATTCCAACACTTTGGGAGGCCGAGGCAGACGGATTCTTTGAGGTCGGAGTTCAAGACCAGCCTGACCAACATGGAGAAAACCCGTCTCTACTAAAAACACAAAAATTAGCCAGGCGTGGTGGTGGATGCCTGTAATCCCAGCTACCCGGGTGGCTGAGGCAGGAGAATTGCTTGAACCTGGGCGACCGAGGTTGCAGTGAGCCGAGATCTCACCACTGCACTCCAGCCTGGGTGACAAAGGGAGACTCATCTCAAGCAAAACAAAAGCAAACAACAACAACAAAAACCCAAGGCTGACCCCTAATCTTGAGTTTTAGATTCAGGCATTCTGGGTGGGACCTTGTAATTTACATTTCTAACATGTTCCCAGGTGCTGCTGCTGCTGCTGCTTTGGGACTACACTTTGAGATCCAATGCAATCGCTAAGAAATAGCCTTCATTTAGAAGTGGCTCTTGGGCCGGGCGCGGTGGCTCAAGCCTGTAATCCCAGCACTTTGGGAGGCCGAGGCAGACGGATTCTTTGAGGTCGGAGTTCAAGACCAGCCTGACCAACATGGAGAAAACCGTCTCTACTAAAAATACAAAAAATTAGCCAGGCGTGGTGGTGGATGCCTGTAATCCCAGCTACCCGGGTGGCTGAGGCAGGAGAATGGCGTGAACCGGAGGCAGAGCTTGCAGTGAGCGAGATCACACCACTGCACTCCAGCCTGGGTGACAAAGGGAGACTCATCTCAAGCAAAACAAAAGCAAACAACAACAACAAAAACCCAAGGCTGACCCCTAATCTTGAGTTTTAGATTCAGGCATTCTGGGTGGGACCTTGTAATTTACATTTCTAACATGTTCCCAGGTGCTGCTGCTGCTGCTGCTGCTGCTTTGGGACTACACTTTGAGATCCAATGCAATCGCTAAGAAATAGCCTTCATTTAGAAGTGGCTCTTGGGCCGGGCGCGGTGGCTCAAGCCTGTAATCCCAGCACTTTGGGAGGCCGAGGCAGACGGATTCTTTGAGGTCGGAGTTCAAGACCAGCCTGACCAACATGGAGAAAACCGTCTCTACTAAAAATACAAAAAATTAGCCAGGCGTGGTGGTGGATGCCTGTAATCCCAGCTACCCGGGTGGCTGAGGCAGGAGAATGGCGTGAACCGGAGGCAGAGCTTGCAGTGAGCGAGATCACACCACTGCACTCCAGCCTGGGCGACAGAGGGAGACTCATCTCAAAAAAAAAAAAAAAAAGAAGTGGCTCTTGTATCAAACTAGTGTCAGATAAAACCAAATGAGGAGATAATTATAGTTTCTTTTTTTTCTTTTTTTTTTTGAAAGGGAGTCTCGCTGTGTCACCCAGGCTGGAGTGCAATGTCACAATCTCCTCTCACTTCAATCTTTGCCTCCTGGGTTCAAGCGATTCTCCTGCCTCAGGCTCTGGAGTAGCTGGGAGTATAGGCTTGCACTGAGGGAAGAGAGAGACCCTCTCATATTGTTTTATACTCAGTACCTGTTTTAAGAAAAAAACAAAGAAGTGAAATCAAAGACAGGCAACCTGGCAGCAGGCCTGAAACCAGGCCTGGGCCTGTCCGGCCTAAACCTAGTAGTTAAAAATCAACTCATAACTTAGAAACCGATGTTATTCATAGATTCGAGACATTGTATAGAAGAACATTGTGAAACTCCCTGCCCTGTTCTGTTTCACTCTGACTACCGATGCGTGAAACTCGTGTTACTTATCCCCTAGATTGCTCAATCAATCACGACCCTTTCATGTGAAATCTTTAGTGTTGTGAGCCCTTAAAAGGGACAGAAATTGTGCACTCAAGGAGCTCGGATTTTAAGGCAGTAGCTTGCCGATGCTCCCAGCTGAATAAAGCCCTTCCTTCTACAGCTCGGTGTCTGAGAGGTTTTGTCTGAGGCTCGTCCTACTACAGCACCACCATGCCTGGCTAAATTTTTTTTGTTTGTTTTTGAGACAGTCGTGGTCTCCCAAGCTGGAGTGCAATGGCACAATCGGCTCACTGCAACTTCCGCCGCCTGGGTTGAAGTGATTCTTCTGCCTCAGCCTCCCGAGTAGCTGGGATTATAGGCATCTGCCATCATGCAGGCTAGTTTTTGTACTTTTGTAGAGATGGAGTTTTACCATGTTGGCCAGACTGGTCTTGAACTCCTGACCTCAGGTGATCCGCCCACCTCGGCCTCCCAAAGTGCTGGGATTACAGGCATGAGCCACCACGCCCAGCCATGCCTGGTTAATTTTTTTTGTATTTTTAGTAGAGATAGGGTTTCACCATTTTGGCCAGGCTAGTCTCGAACTCCTGACCTCAAATATCCACCCACCTTGGCCTCCCAAATTGCTGGTATTACAGGTGTGAGCCACCCCACCAAGCCCGGGGAGATAATTATAGTTTCTGATTGAAAGAGCATGGTAAAAAATACGAGCATTATTTTCTAATTCTTTTATTTTTATTTATTTTGAGACAGAGTCTCACTCTGTCACCCAGGCTGGAGTGCAGTGTCGCGATGTTGGCTCACTGCAACCTCAGCCTCCCAAGTTCAAGCGATTCTCCTGCTTTGGCCTCCCTAGTAGCTGGGTTTACAGGCGCCTGCCACTACGCCCCGCTAACTTCTATATTTCTAGTAGAGACGGGGTTTCACCACGTTGGCCAGGCGGGTCTTAAATTCCTACCTAAAAGGATCTGCCCTCCTCCGCCTCCCAAAGTGCTGGGATTACAGGAATGAGCCACCGAGCCTGGCCAAGATGAGCTCATTTTTAAGCTATTTAATTTTCCGGTTCTGGCCAGTTTTTCTGTTTTTGACACATTTTTCCTATCTTTCACAGTTGGGAGTAGTAGTGGGAAAAGCAGCCCCACTTCTTAGTGTTAAGCATTAAGGTTCTGGACAAACAGGTAAAAAAAAAATGAAACAACAAAAGGGAAGGAACTGAAGACATTCCCCTCTAGGTCAGCTATTAACTAGCAGAATTATGTTAATAATCTTCACTAGGGCAAACGACTGGAATCAAGGTCTGACATCAGACCGGAATTTAGCTATGTCTCCACCGAAACAACGGAAAACTATCAACTCCTCAGTAAGTGTCTGCACCTGGGGCCAACCTACACGCCTAGTTATGAGAGGGATGTTACTAGAGAAGGGTCCAGAATCTCGCCCTCGCTGAGGAACGTGGATACTTTTCCAAGAGTCCATCTTCTCCCACCCAGAGCCTGACCGTCCCAGATTGTCCGCAAGGGGGCAAACACTCCACGGACGCACCGCAATCATTACTGCACGGGCGCAGAAAGCGGCCGCGCGGGCGACGGGGGCGCACTGCGCATGCCGGGAGCGTGAGAGGTGGCCCAATTTTCCCGCCCTCTGGTCCCGCCCCCTGAGGGACGCACCCCGACGGCGTTGCCATGGGTACCCGGAGGCCGCAGCCAGCCTGTAGCGGCGCCGCACGCCTGGTGGCTCTTTGGATCTTGCGGCGGCGACAGTGATAGCATCATGGAGCTTTCAGTAAGGACGGTCAATACGACCGGGAAGCGGTGGAGCTTAGGCCGCTGCCGGCATTTCTTCTGGCTGGGCGTGGTCTTCGACATGGTGGGCGTGGCGTTGTTGTTCACCGGCGTCTTCGTGGACCCGGCCTTCTACGATATGCTGGTCTACCTGGGCTCGGCCATCATCTTCCTCAGCGTCCTCTGGTGGGCCTCCTGGTACACTGGCAACATCGAGCTGCTCCCCGAAGAGACCTTGAAGGTCTCCTGCTTGTCCTCTGCCTCCTTGGTGGAGGCCATGCGCCAGAGCGCCAGCCATTGCCTCTCTGTGGGCATCGGGACCGTCCCCGCCAATTGCTGATGCAGCGGCGGCGCCGTCGGAGGACCCTTCAAAGAGAAGCTTTCCTGACCGTGCCTGTCTCGGTCCACGTAGAAGAACGGCTGGGAAGGAAAAGCAAGGACAAAGATGGAGGAAGGGGTCAGCGAGAACAGCGCCTCTCAAGACTTTGGCAAAGAGGATCTGGGTCCGGAGCCTGAAGGTGACAAAAATTCAGAGACCGTTGGCTCCCCAGGCCGGATGCCAGCCGCCATCGATCGATCAACCGCCCCCACCCATCCGGTGCGGCCTGTGTTGCCTCTGCACCAGCCTGTGCCTTCAGCTCTCCACTCGCTAAAAGCCTGGTTGTAGCCCCTCCATCTCTGCTAGACACCCTGTAGCCATTTTACTTTGAAGAGCCAGCCTGTAGCGGCGCCGCACGCCTGGTGGCTCTTTGGATCTTGCGGCGGCGACAGTGATAGCATCATGGAGCTTTCAGTAAGGACGGTCAATACGACCGGGAAGCGGTGGAGCTTAGGCCGCTGCCGGCATTTCTTCTGGCTGGGCGTGGTCTTCGACATGGTGGGCGTGGCGTTGTTGTTCACCGGCGTCTTCGTGGACCCGGCCTTCTACGATATGCTGGTCTACCTGGGCTCGGCCATCATCTTCCTCAGCGTCCTCTGGTGGGCCTCCTGGTACACTGGCAACATCGAGCTGCTCCCCGAAGAGACCTTGAAGGTCTCCTGCTTGTCCTCTGCCTCCTTGGTGGAGGCCATGCGCCAGAGCGCCAGCCATTGCCTCTCTGTGGGCATCGGGACCGTCCCCGCCAATTGCTGATGCAGCGGCGGCGCCGTCGGAGGACCCTTCAAAGAGAAGCTTTCCTGACCGTGCCTGTCTCGGTCCACGTAGAAGAACGGCTGGGAAGGAAAAGCAAGGACAAAGATGGAGGGGAAGGGGTCAACGAGAGCAACGCCTCTCAAGACTTTGGCAAAGAGGATCTGGGTCCGGAGCCTGAAGGTGACAAAAATTCAGAGACCGTTGGCTCCCCAGGCCCGGATGCCAGCCGCCATCGATCGATCAACCGCCCCCCACCCATCCGGTGCGGCCTGTGTTGCCTCTGCACCAGCCTGTGCCTTCCGCTCTCCACTCCGCTAAAAGCCTGGTTGTAGCCCCCTCCATCTCTGCTAGACACCCTGTAGCCATTTTTACTTTGAAGAGCCAGCCTGTAGTTTCTTTGGCTTCTAAGAGCCAACCTGCTGTCCCCACGGCCTCTCAGAACCACCTCCAGGTCCCTGCTGTCTCTCTGAGCCAGCCCCTGGTGCCTGTGGCCTCTCAGGGCCAGCCCCAGGATCTTCCTCGGGCCTCTCAAACTCAGTCTCCACCACCTGGTTTGGTTTCTGGAACCCAGTCACTGGCCCTCCAGGTCCATATGGGGCAGCCTGTATCTGCCCAGTCCTTTACTATTGCGGACCCACAGGCCTCTCAGGCTGTCGAGGACTTGCAGGCCCTACTTCAAACGCAACAGGCCATCCCCAGCACCTCTGTAGTGCAGGAGAGTTCCCTGAGCCAGTCTTCAAGTGTCCTGAAGGTTCTTGAGATGCCAGTTGCTCAGGCTTTTGAGGCTCCGCCATGGCCCAGCCAGAAACCATGTCAGAAACCATCTACCCTGGCCACTGCATTATCTGCCCCTGATGGCTCAGCTTCAGCCACTGAGACCCAGCAGTCCGTCCCCACTGACAATGCTGCAGCCTCTGTGGCGACAAATAAAAGTCACCCTCTCTAGTAGGGACCAGATCCCAGCCATTGGCGTGGCTTCTCAAGCCTCTGCCAAGTAAGTGCCTTTGGAGGAAGAGTTACCTACATTCGTCCTTAATAGTTTCCCCATTTGTGTTTTGGTGGCTTCTTCAACCCTTCTTGTCCAAAAAAATAAAGTTAATGGAAGCAAAATGGGCCTGTCCTTTGGGGATTAGCCGTTTGGACATTGGTAGGTTTTTTAGACCTAGTACTCTGGATGAATGCTATTAAGGTTTTGCCTACTCTACCAGATAATGAAATCTGTTTTTTTTTTTTTTTTTTTTTTTTTTTGAGACGGAGTCTTGCTCTGTTGCCCAGGCTGGAGTGCAGTGGCGCGATCTCGGCTCACTGCAAGCTCCGCCTCCCGGGTTCACGCCATTCTCCTGCCTCAGCCTCTCGAGTAGCTGGGACTACAGGCGCCCGCCACCGCCCGGCTAATTTTTTGTATTTTTAGTAGAGACGGGGTTTCACCGTGGTCTCGATCTCCTGACCTCGTGATCTGCCCGCCTCGGCCTCCCAAAGTGCTGGGATTACAAGCGTGAGCCACTGCGCCTGGCCGAAATCTGTTCTTTTTTATTTAGGCTTGAGAGAGAGAGAGTGGTGATTATATTCTTTTGGGAGCTATTAATATAAGATCTGGGAGTGGGTGAGGAGTTTGGGGTCTGCAGGGTTTCTGAAATGATGATTTCAGGTGGCACAGGGACCCAGCATTAAATGACGTTGAGTCCTAAGGTGGGAAAGTTATCAGCTTTTCAAGTCTTTTTTTTTAGTGCTTTTTATCTTAGAAAGAATGTCTTGGTTGGGCGCAGTGGCTCACACCTGTAATCCCAGCATTTTGGGAGGTCGAGGTGGATGGATCACCTGACATCAGGAGTTCAAGACCAGCCTGGCCAACATGGCGAAACCCTGTCTCTACTAAAAATAACAAAAATTAGCTGAGCATGGTGGCAGGCAACTGTAATCCCAGTGACTCAGGAGGCTGAGGCAGGAGAATTGCTTGAACTCAGGAGGCGGAGGTTGCAGTGAGCCGAGATTGCGCCATTGCACTCCAGCCTGAGCAACAAGAACAAAACTCCATCTCCAAAAGATAAAATAAAATAAAATAAGGAATACTCAACCTTTGCAATTTGTTTTTCTAAGTTTCCGACTCCCAAACTGAGATTTTACGTTTTTGGTGCCTGGCATTTGCGAAGCAGTGGAGTTCCCCAGTGTGTTGATGGCCACGTCCTGTGCAGACTGCTGGCCAGAGAAGAGGCAGGCCCTGGGAGTGTTGGAAGGATTTCGGGTGGAAACTCATGCCCCAGCTTAATCTTTGAGGCTCGCATTGGTAGCCCACAGCAGCACAAAAATGCAGGGTGGTAAGGTGCTCCTGGCATCTAGTGGGTAGAGGCTAGAGATACTGCTAAACCTCTTACAATGCACAGGACAGCTCCCCACAACACAGAATTATCTGGCCCCCCAAATGTCAATAGTATAAAGTTGAGAAACCCTATCTATATGACTTAGAGATATTTCCAAAAGAAAACAGAAAAACCCTGATCTATAATAATTAAAAATTGCTCTGTAGTGAGATACTTTAACAAATCTTATTTTGACCATCAGGTGACTCATTCCCTGTTAGATAGTAATGATATCTCCACTAGACCACGAGAATCTTACTCAGCTTTGCTTTATTCTTCTTTGTATCCCAAGTTTGTATCATCTCTGAGTTAACACACACATATGGGGCATTTATTAATAATAATAGCTAACAATTATTGAATGTTTATAATATGCTACACATGGTACTAACTGATTTTCAGGCATTTGTGCCAGCAATCAAAGTTGGGCACCATTGTTATCTCCACTTCAAGGATAGTAGATTTGATACTGAGAGGTAATTTTTCCAATGTCAGACAAATGGAGGAGCTGGAATAGATGTATAGTTGAAGTATAATACGTTATATGGGCTGGACGCGGTGGCTCACGCCCATAATCCCAGCACTTTGGGAGGCTGAGGCAGGAGAATTGCTTGAACCCGGGAAGCAGAGGTTGCAGTGAGCCAACATCACGCCATTGCACTCCAGCCTGGTGATGGAGCACAACTCCGTCTCAAAAATACATATATATATATATATTATAAGGTGTATGTTTTAAGCTTTCCTTCTAAATTAAAGTTATATAGTCTTTTCTTAAGCCTGTTGATTGTACCTTGAGCTGTAATATGCCAGATCAATCTTTGGGTAACTTCTCTAAAGCCTTACTGGCAGAAAGAGAATGAGAATCAGCAATTCTTCCACTTTCTTGTTTCACTCTAGATTATCATGTTTATAAATAACATCTCAGAAATTGCCGTTTTCCCCCCTAGAACTCACCAATGTTTGTTTATACAGGTTTAACTGTCAGCTTCATAAAAGCCCAAATCCTTATCTTCATCTTGTTTTGGGATCCTCCATGTGGAGTCCTGACCTCTCTCAGATCAGTGGACTTACTAGACTGCTTCTGCCAAGTGTATCTGTTTCAGTGTTGGGACAGTTTTCCAGTTTCAAATGATAAGTTATTCACTGCCAGAATTTTAAGCCGTAATAAACTGTGCTATTCCAAATGAACCTTGTTTTAAAATAAGTCAGTTTTTAAAATAGAGTTCTTTTGTGAAAGCATTCTAGCATTCCGATGGAAAATAATGTCTCATAGACTCTGGGTGGAATGTACCTAAGTAATATTCCCATAAAAATGGACACTGAAAAATGCAGCTCCTTGTAATTAAGGATATTTTCTTTTTTCTTTTTCCCCTAGAACTCACCAATGTTTGTTTATACAGGTTTAACTGTCAGCTTCATAAAAGCCCAAATCCTTATCTTCATCTTGTTTTGGGATCCTCCATGTGGAGTCCTGACCTCTCTCAGATCAGTGGACTTACTAGACTGCTTCTGCCAAGTGTATCTGTTTCAGTGTTGGGACAGTTTTCCAGTTTCAAATGATAAGTTATTCACTGCCAGAATTTTAAGCCGTAATAAACTGTGCTATTCCAAATGAACCTTGTTTTAAAATAAGTCAGTTTTTAAAATAGAGTTCTTTTGTGAAAGCATTCTAGCATTCCGATGGAAAATAATGTCTCATAGACTCTGGGTGGAATGTACCTAAGTAATATTCCCATAAAAATGGACACTGAAAAATGCAGCTCCTTGTAATTAAGGATATTTTCTTTTTTCTTTTCTTTTTTTTTTTTTTTTTTTTTGAGATGGAGTCTTGCTCTGTCGCCCAGGCTGGAGTACAATGAGGCGATCTTGGCTCACTGCAACCTCCACCTCCCGGGTTCATGCTATTCTCCTGCCTCAGCCTCCCGAGTAGCTGGGATTACAGGGACACACTACCACACCCAGCTAATTTTTTGTATTTTTAGTAGAGACGGGTTTCACCGTGGTCTCCATCTCCTGACCTCTTGATCCGCCCGCCTCGGCCTCCCAAAGTGCTGGGATTACAGGGACACACTACCACACCCAGCTAATTTTTTCTTTTTTTTTTTTTTTTTGAGGTGGAGTCTCGCACTGTTGCTCAGGCTGGAGTACAATGAGGCGATCTTGGCTCACTGCAACCTCCACCTCCCGGGTTCATGCTATTCTCCTGCCTCAGCCTCCCGAGTAGCTGGGATTACAGGGACACACTACCACACCCAGCTAATTTTTTGTATTTTTAGTAGAGACGGGTTTCACCGTGGTCTCTATCTCCTGACCTCTTGATCCGCCCGCCTCGGCCTCCCAAAGTGCTGGGATTACAGGGACACACTACCACACCCAGCTAATTTTTTTTTTTTTTTTTTTTTGAGGTGGAGTCTCGCACTGTTGCTCAGGCTGGAGTACAATGAGGCGATCTTGGCTCACTGCAACCTCCACCTCCCGGGTTCATGCTATTCTCCTGCCTCAGCCTCCCGAGTAGCTGGGATTACAGGGACACACTACCACACCCAGCTAATTTTTTGTATTTTTAGTAGAGACGGGTTTCAGCGTGGTCTCTATCTCCTGACCTCTCTCAGATCAGTGGACTTACTAGACTGCTTCTGCCAAGTGTATCTGTTTCAGTGTTGGGACAGTTTTCCAGTTTCAAATGATAAGTTATTCACTGCCAGAATTTTAAGCCGTAATAAACTGTGCTATTCCAAATGAACCTTGTTTTAAAATAAGTCAGTTTTTAAAATAGAGTTCTTTTGTGAAAGCATTCTAGCATTCCGATGGAAAATAATGTCTCATAGACTCTGGGTGGAATGTACCTAAGTAATATTCCCATAAAAATGGACACTGAAAAATGCAGCTCCTTGTAATTAAGGATATTTTCTTTTCTTTTCTTTTTTTTTTTTTTTTTTTTTTTTTTTTTTTTTTTTGAGATGGAGTCTTGCTCTGTTGCTCAGGCTGGAGTACAATGAGGCGATCTTGGCTCACTGCAACCTCCACCTCCCGGGTTCATGCTATTCTCCTGCCTCAGCCTCCCGAGTAGCTGGGATTACAGGGACACACTACCACACCCAGCTAATTTTTTGTATTTTTAGTAGAGACCTGTCGAATTCCTGACCTCGCGATCCGCTCGCCTCGGCCTCCCAAAGTGCTGGATTATAGGCGTGAGCCACCGTGCCCAGCCTTAAGGATATTTTCTGAACTCATTATGAAATAGCTATGAGACAGTTAACACAATCAATGCATTCTAATATGTTACAGTTTATATGTATATGCTCACAACTTCTGAGTTTTCCATTTTCCCAAAGATTTAAAATCTGATTTGGTTGCATATTTTCATGATAATCTAATAAACTTCATTTGGGATGGCCCTCCACTTATGATCTTTCTTTTCATATGTGGATTGTTTGTGTAAGATTGCTCTTAAAAAAGTAGCTGGGAGTGGTGGTGTACACCTGTAGTCCCAGCTACTTGGAAGGCTGAGGTGAGAAGATCAGTTGAACCTGGGAGTTCAAGACCAGCCTGGCCAACATGGTGAAACCGTGTTTCCACTGAAAATGCAGCCTGGGTGACAGGGCAAGACTCTGTCTCCAAAAATAAATAAATACACAAAAAAAGATTACTCTAAAATAGTTTTAGTTTCCTTTTGAAATGTCCGATTATAGGCAAAAGTGAATTTTTAAATGGTATAATACTTTGGAAACTTGCAAAATTTTTAGTTTTTTAAATATTTCTTCCCCTTTCTCTGTCCTTTACTTCAGTATTTCTGTATTTATAATTTTAATAACTCACATTGGAAGAATTTATGCCTTGCAGATGCTTGGAATAAATAACTGGAAGGACATTCTAGGAGAAATAAGCCAGTCACAAAAAGACACATGCAGGATGAGTCCACTTGTGTGAGGTACCTAGAATAATCAAATTCAGAGGGAAAAAGTAGGATGGGGGTTGCCAGGGGCTGTGGGGAAGGGAAAATGGGAAATTGTTGTTTAGTGCCTGTATATTTCAGTTTCACAAGATAAGAAAGTTCCAGAGGTAGATGGTGGTGATGGTGGCACAACAGTGTGAATTTACTTAACACCACTGAACTGTACACTTACAAATGGTTAAGAAGAGGGCCGGGAGTGGTGGCTCACACCTGTAATCACAGCACTTTGGGAGACCGAGGTGGGCAGATCACTTGAGGTCAGGAGTTCAAGACCAGCCTGGCCAACATGGTGAAACCGTGTTTCCACTGAAAATGCAGCCTGGGTGACAGGGCAAGACTCTGTCTCAGAAAAAAAAAAAAAAAAAAGGTTAAGTATATATTACGTTATTTGTATCTTACTACCAAAAATAAAATTAAACTGGCAATTTATAAGCCGTGTAACATTTATCAATTTATTTCTGTTTTGTTGTTGTTTTGAGATGGATTCTCACTCTGTCACCCAGATTGGAGTGCAGTGGCTCGATCTCGGCTCACTGCAACCTCTGCCTCCCGGGTTCAAGCGATTCTCCTGCTTCAGCCTCCTGAGTAGCCGGGATTACAGGCACGCACCACCAGGCCTGGCTAATTTTTGTATTTTAGTAGAGACAAGGTTTCACCATGTTGGTCAGGTTGGTCTCGATCTCCTGACCTCAAACCATCTGCCCACCTTGGCCTCCCAAAGTACTGGGATTACAGGCATGAGACACCATGCCCAGTCTTGTAAATTTCTTTCTAAGTAATAATTCCATGCAACAGTTGAGTACATTCAAAGTGTACCAGGTGAGCACAGTTGTTTTAATAACTCTAGAACTACAGTTACGAACTTAGAGAAAAAGCAACTTTAATGCACAACAGAACAAAGACATTGTAGAGGATAGTGTGTTTGTATTTGCAGACACAGCCTACAGAAAAGCCTTTTCTCATGCAATGACTCATCAATACTAGTATGACTGGATTTTTTTATTATTATTATTTTGAGACAGAGCCTCACTCTGTCGCCAGGCTGGAGTGCAGTGGCACGGTCTCGGCTCACTGCAGCCTCCGCCTCCCGGGTTCAAAGGATTCTTCTGCCTCAGCCTGTAGCTGGGACTACAGGCACACGCCACCACACCCAGCTAATTTTTGTATTTTTAGTAGAGACAGGGTTTTACCATGTCAGCCAGGTTGGTCTCCATCTCCTGACCTCATGATCTGCCCACCTTGGCCTATCAAAGTTCTGGGATTACGTGAACCACCATGCTTGGCCACATGACTGGATCTTATCTTGGGTGAATAGAGGTCATTTTTAAGAACTGTGATTAGTGAGTTTCAGGTGCTTCCTATGGTGTGCCTAGGAGCAGAAAATGCTTGCCGTGAGAGAAAAATACAAACTGCTTTAATTTTCTGATTTTTTTTTTTTTGTAGATGGGGAGTTTTGCCATGTTGCCCAGGCTGATCTGCAACTACTGGGCTCAAAAGACCCACTCACCTCAGTCTCCTAAAGTGCTGGGATTCCAGGCATGAGCCACCGTGCCCAGCCAGTTTTCTTAATGAATATAATTATTTATATACTTTAAAAACAGTAGGGAGTCTCTCTGAGCCTACTCTGGCTCTGGAGGCTGCCTGATTAAAAAAAATTAAAAAAAAAATCAAACTAAAATTATCTGGCTTATTCTTTCCATGTTTTAAAATACATGTTTTGTTTTTTGTTTTGTTTTGTTTTGTCTTTTTGAGACAAAGTCTCACTCTTGTCGCCAGGCTGGAGTGCAATGGTGTGATCTGGGATCACTGCAACCTCTGCCTCCCGGGTTCAAGCGATTCTCCTGCCTCACCCTCCCGAGTAGCTGGGATTACAGGTCCCTGCCACCACACCTGGCTAATTTTTGTATTTTTAGTAGAGATGGAGTTTCACCATGTTGGCCTGCCTGGTCTCAAACTCCTGACCTCAGGCGATCTGCCCGCCTCAGCCTCCCAAAAGTACTGGGATTACAGACATGAGCTACGGCGCCTGGCCTAAAACACATGTTATTATAGGATGGAGAAATTTTTAAATGTAATTCTTTTTTTTTTTTTTTTTTTTTTTTTTTTGAGACGGAGTCTTGCTCTATCACCCAGGCTGGAGTGCAGTGGCCCGATCTCAGCTCACTGCAAGCTCCGCCTCCCGGGTTCACGCCATTCTCCTGCCTCAGCCTCCCAAGTAGCTGGGATTACAGGTCCCTGCCACCACACCTGGCTAATTTTTGTATTTTTAGTAGAGACGGGGTTTCACTGTGGTCTCGATCTCCTGACCTCGTGATCCGCCCGCCTCGGCCTCCCAAAGTGCTGGGATTACAAGCGTGAGCCACCGCGCCCGGCCTTAAATGTAATTCTTTGACCGTTTATTTCCATACTACAAAATTCAAAAAGCATGAAATTAAACAGTGAAATCTCCCTACTTATGTTCATTATCTAGATCATATATATATATGGTGTTTACATTTCCAGGGTTTACTTGCTGTACAGTATGTGGCACCTTTTTTTTTTTTTTGAGACGGAATCTCGCTCTATCACTCAGGCTGGAGTGCAGTGGCCCGATCTCAGCTCACTGCAAGCTCCGCCTCCTGGGTTCACGCCATTCTCCTGCCTCAGCCTCCCGAGTAGCTGGGAGTACAGGTGACCGCCACCACACCAGGCTAATTTTGTATTTTTAGTAGAGATGCGGTTTAGTGATTCTCCTGCATCAGCCTCTTGAGTAGCTGGTACTATAGTCACCTAGCTCCTTGCCCGGCTAATTTTTGTATTTTTAGTAGAGATGCGGTTTCCTTTTTTTTTTTTTTTTGAGATGGACTTTCGCTCTTGTTGCCCAGGCTGGAGTGCAGTGGCGCGATCTCAGCTCACTGCAAGCTCCGCCTCCTGGGTTCACGCCATTCTCCTGCCTCACCCTCCCAAGTAGCTGGGATTACAGGCATGCGCCACCACACCTGGCTAATTTTGTATTTTTAGTAGAGACGGGGTTTCCCCATGTTGGTCAGGCTAGTCTCGAACTCCTGACCTCAGGTGATCTGCCCTCCTCGGCCTCCCAAAGTGCTGGGATTACAGGTGTGAGCCATCATGCCAGGCTGGCCCTTTATTTTATTTTATTTTTTTTTAAATCACTTAACATATATCTTGGAGAACTTTCCATTTTGGGAGTTAAGGAGATTTTTTTGTTTGTTTTGAGACAGGGTCTCCCTCTGTGGCCCAGGCTGGAGCTGGATCTTGGCTCAGTCCAACTTCCACCTCCCGGGCTCAAGCAATCCTCCCACTTCAGCCTTCCAAGTAGCTGGGTCTACAGGCACATGCCACCACATCCCTCTACTTTTTATAGTTTTTGTAGAGACAGGATTTTACCATGTTGCCCAGGCTGGTCTTGAACTCCTGAGCTCAAATGATCCACCTGCTTCAGCCTACCAAAGTAGTGGGATTACAGGCATGAGCCATCTTGCCCAGCCTGTTGTTTGTTTGTTTGTTTATTTATTTATTTATTTATTTATTTGAGAGGGAGTCTCGCTCTTTCACCCAGGCTGGAGTGCAGTGGTGCGATCTTGGCTCACTGCAGGCTCCGCCCCACGGGGTTCACGCCATTCTCCTGCCTCAGCCTCCCGTGGAGCTGGGACTACAGGCGCCTGCCACCTCGCCCGGCTAATTTTTTGTATTTTTAGTAGAGACGGGTTTCACCGTGTTAGCCAGGATGGTCTCGATCTCCTGACCTTGTGATCCGCCCGCCTCGGCCTCCCAAAGTGCTGGGATTACAGGCGTGAGCCACCGCGCCCGGCCATGTTTATTTAATACCTACTAAGTGCCAACTACCATAGAGGACATAAAGATGATTCAGTCTCTGCAGAAGTCATTTTCTTTCTCTCTCTTTCCTGTTGTACAGCACAAAATTAATGGACTAAATAGTCCGTCACTAGATAAACAAGCCCTAAGTAATCAGGCACTTGCTGCAGTTTTTACAAAGTTTAAAAAGCCATATGAAACACAGTGTACTCCAATTAATAAGAGGCAAAATATGCGAAGTGTTACTGCTGGGGAATTTATGGACTATTCTTTTCTACAATATATCTGCTGTGGTCTGAATGTGTTCCCCAAGATTCATATGTTAAAACTTAACCACCAGTCTAGTAGTATTAAGAGGTGGGGTATCATTAAGTCATGAGGGCATGGGATTAGTAACCTCGTAAAAAGGTTGGCAGGAACGAGCTAGGCCCCTTCATTGCCCTTACATCCCTCTGTCACATGAAGACACAGCACTGGTCCCCCCGGGAGGACATAGCAGCAAGGTGCCATATTGGAAATGGCCACCATGCCTTCACCAGATACCAACCTGCTGGTAACTTAATCTTGGACTTCCTAGCCTCCAGAACTGTGAGAAAGAAATTTCTGGGGTTTTTTGTTTGTTTGTTTGAGAGAGTGTCTCTGTCACCTAGGCTGGAGTGCAGTGGCACGATCTTGGCTCACTGCAACCTCTGCCTCCTGGGTTCAAGTGATTCTCCCACCTCAGCCTCCCGAGTAGCTGGGATTACAGGTATGCACCACCACACCCAGCTTTTTTTTTTTTTTTTTTTTTGTAGCGTTGTACAGACAGGGTTTCGTCATGTTGCCCAGGCTGATCTCGAACCCCTAAGGTCACACGATCCACCTGCCCTGGCCTCCCAGCATGCTGGGATTAAAGGCGTGAGCCACTGTGCCTGGCCAAAATTTCCGTTTTTTATAAATAACCCAGTCTCTGGTACTTTCTTATAGCCGCACGAACAGATAAAGACTGTACCTATCTGTTGGCTGGGTGCAGTGGCTCACGCCTGTAATCCCAGCACTTTGGGAGGCCGAGACAGGTGGATCACGAGGTCAGGAGATCGAGACCATCCTGGCTAACATGGTGAAACCCCGTCTCTACTAAAAATACAAAAAATTTAGCTGGGCGCAGTGGCGGGCGCCTGTAGTCCCAGCTACTCAGAGCTGAACCTGGCATGAACCTGATGACCACAGTGGCCGAGATGCCTTACACTGTCTGAAGCCCCGTGAGTGAGACTCCGTCTCAAAAAAAAAAAAAAAAAGACCGTGCCTGTCTATCTCCCTCATAGGTCAGTTTCCACCTGACTGTAACCACATCAAGTATCCTAGTATATTTCATATTTACAGAAAAATAAATGGGCAAATACTGTCATTTACAGAGAACCTGCTCTGTCCTGTACACTGTGACATATTTTGTGGTTTGTGATTATGTGCTCTGATCCTTACGACAGCTCTAAAATAGCTCAAAAAGTTATTCCCATTTTGTACGTAAGGAAATTGAAGGTCTGGAAACATAAGGCAATTGCCCAAAGTAATAGAGTAAATGAGAAAGCTAGGCTTTCTTTCTTCCATTAATTAATTATTTGAGATAGGGTCCCTGTTGCGGGATGCAGTGGAGAGATCATAGCTCACTGCAGTCTCGACCTCCTGGGGGCTCAATTGATCCCCACGTCTCAGCCTCCCGAGTAGCCGGGACTACAGGTGCACACCAACACTTTGGCTAATTTTTGTATTTTTCTGTAGAGATCTGCCTAGGCTAGGCAGAGATTCTGGCTAGGCTGGTCTCAAACTCCTGGGCTCAAGCAATTCTCCTGCCTCACCCTCCCATATAGCTGGGACCGCAGGTGTGTGCCACCACACCCAGCTGACTTGTTTATACCAGTCATTCTTTTTTTTTTTTTTTTTTTTTTTTGAGACGGAGTCTCGCTCGGTCACCAGGCTGGAGTGCAGTGGCGCAATCTCGGCTCACTGCAAGTTCCGCCTCCCGGGTTCACGCCATTCTCCTGCCTCAGCCTCTCCGAGTAGCTGGGACTACAGGCGCCCGCCACTACGCCCGGCTAATTTTTTGTATTTTTAGTAGAGGCGGGGTTTCACCGTGGTCTCGATCTCCTGACCTCGTGATCCGCCCGCCTCGGCCTCCCAAAGTGCTGGGATTACAAGCGTGAGCCACCGCGCCCGGCTTTATACCAGTCATTCTTAATTGGAAGAGTTTTGTCCCCCAGGGACATTTGGCAACATCTGGAAATATTTTTGAATGTTACCGTGGGAAGGAGGGGAGTGCTACTGTCATCTACTGGGTAGAGGCCAGGGATGCTGCTGAACATCCCACAGTGCACAGAACAGCCTCCTCCCCATCCAACAGAGAAGTATCTTGTTGGCCCAAAATCTCAATGATGCCAAGTCTAAGAAACTGCTTTGTATTTCTCTGAGATACTGGGATGAGGAAAGCTCTGAATTAGTTGTCTTTGAGGTGAATGTAAGTATACATACACATATATGTGTTTACATGTATATAACTAAAGATATATAGTTGAGATCTTGCATTTTTGTTAATGAATGTAGTTTTTATAAAGGTAATTGACTCATACAATAATTGTTGACTCTTCGGAAAGGAAAAAGGACAAATGAGATACATGCTATTGGTTTTGTTATTTAGAAATTGTTCGTGTGGATCCTCCCTACCATTCAGCCATTTGCAAACCATTAGTTGAGCATAACTTAATCCCTTCTAGTTCACAGCAAAGATTCATCAAAAGCCATTTGGTATACTGTCACCTCATCTCTCTACCAGTGTTGATTAGATTACAGGAGGGTTACAGGAGGGCACCTTATCCAAATTGGCCAATGATAAATTCTTTTTTGGTACCTTACTATATATTTGTATCCTCAGAACAAATTCTCCTTTTCTGCTTAAGCTGGCTTGACTTTGTTTCTTTCACTAGCAAGCTAAGAGACTTTGGCCAACAGAACTACTCTAGGGGTAGTTGTAAAATTTATCTCTAAGGAAAGGCTGCTCTTTTGAAAACACAGTTTAATGGGTCTTCTGGGTATGATGATAGTAAAGCAAAATTTTGTTCTGGAATGAAGAGGCTCATTACACTGTTATATTACAAACAATGTATTACTCAGTGAAGTGAAAGGCCACACTGTGGGCAGGGTGGTGACTTTGCAGATACATGTTAATCCTCGCGTGCTTTTTGTTGTTTCTCTTTTTGGAGGGGGAGGGTCTTAATTTTCTTTGTCCCTCCCCCACCCCCTTTATTTTCTCTGGGGCAGGCAAGACTGGATAAGGAGGCTTTTATCCTGGCAAGATGATTTGGCCCACAGGACAATTTGACTGAATAGAGGCTCCACAAAGAACGGACATGGCCAAAGAATTACAACAGGAAATTATGCTATTTAGTTTCAAGGTTTTCTTTTTCTCCTTTTTTTTTTTTTGAGACTGAGTCTTACTCTGTTGCCCAGGCTGGAGTGCAGTGTCACGATCTCAGCTCACTGCAACCTCTGCCTCCTGGGTTCAAGCGATTCTCCAGCCTCAGCCTCCCGAGTAGCTGGGATTACAGGCACCTGCCACCAGACCTGGCTAATTCATATTTTTAGTAGACATGGGGTTTCACCATGTTGGCCCGGCTGGTCTTGAACTCCTGATCTCAAGTGATTCACCCGCCTCAGCCTCCCAAAGTGCAGGGATTACAGGCATGAGCCACCGGGCCCGGCCGGTATTTTTCTTGTATAATGCTCAGAGTTTCCTTTAAATCTTTTTAAAAACTTGGCAGCCTTAGTCTTAGCTGTGCTTTGGGAAAATACGGAGCTGCACTCAAGCTTAAGAAGATATTGCTGGAAGTGTACATTGGCACAGCCTTTGAAAAGCTTCTCGGTGCCCTCCTGTAACCCAATCGACACTGGCTAGAGAGATGAGGTCATACTGCATCAAATGGCTTCCAGTGACTCTTTGGTGTGGATAAGAAAGTTGCTCTTTTTTTTTTTTGAGACTGAGTCTTACTCTGTTGCCCAGGCTGGAGTGCAGTGTCACGATCTCAGCTCACTGCAACCTCTGCCTCCCAGGTTCAAGTGATTCCCCTGCCTCAGCCTCCCGAGTAGCTGGGATTACAGGCACCTGCCACCAGACCTGGCTAATTCATATTTTAGTAGACATGGGGTTTCACCATGTTGGCCCGGCTGGTCTTGAACTCCTGATCTCAAGTGATTCACCCGCCTCAGCCTCCCAAAGTGCAGGGATTACAGGCATGAGCCACCGGGCCCGGCCGGTATTTTTCTTGTATAATGCTCAGAGTTTCCTTTAAATCTTTTTAAAAACTTGGCAGCCTTAGTCTTAGCTGTGCTTTGGGAAAATACGGAGCTGCACTCAAGCTTAAGAAGATATTGCTGGAAGTGTACATTGGCACAGCCTTTGAAAAGCTTCTCGGTGCCCTCCTGTAACCCAATCGACACTGGCTAGAGAGATGAGGTCATACTGCATCAAATGGCTTCCAGTGACTCTTTGGTGTGGATAAGAAAGTTGCTCTTTTTTTTTTTTTTTTTTTTTTTTTTTGAGAGGGAGTTTTGATGCCTAGGCTGGAGTGCAATGGTGGTGATCTCGGCTCACTGCAACCTCTGCCTCCCAGGTTCAAGTGATTCCCCTGCCTCAGCCTCCCGAGTAGCTGGGATTACAGGCACGCGCCACCATGCCAGGCTAATTTTGTATTTTAGTAGAGACAGGGTTTTTCCATGTTGGTCAGGCTGGTCTCAAACTCCCGACCTCAGGCGATCCACCCACCTTGGCCTCCAAAAGTGCTGTGATTACAGGCATGAGCCACCAAGCCCGGCCAAGAAGGTCACTCTTTATGCTCAACAAATGTATTGCAAATGGCTGAAAGGTAGGGAGGATCCAGATGAACAATTTCTAAATAGAAAAACTAATAGTAGCCAGACACGATGGCTCACATCTGTAATCCCAGCATTTTAGGAGGTCGAGGCAGGCAGATCACCTGAGGTCAGTCATTTGAGACCAGCCTGGGCAACATGGAGAAACCCTGTCTCTACTAAAAATACAAAAATTAGCCAGGTGTGGTGGCAGGCACGTGTAGTCCTAGCTACTCAGGAGGCTGAGGCAGGAGAATCGCTTGAACCCAGGAGGCAGAGATTGCAGTGAGCTGAGCTTGTGCCACTGTACTCCAGCCTGGGCAACAGAGCGAGACTCTGTCTCAAAAAAAAAAAAAAAAAAATCGTAGATATCCAATTTGTTCCTTTCTCCTTTCCTAAAAGCTTTTTGTGCCCCCTCCAACCCAACAGTTCCACCCTAGAAAAACACTTGTACACATGCATCAGGACACGATACAAGAATATTCAGGCTGGTCGCGGTGGCTTATGCCTCTAATCTCAGCATTTTAGGAGGCCGAGGTCGGAGGATGGCGGGAGATCGTGCCACTACACTCCAGCCTGGGCAACAGAGGGAGACTCTGTCTCAAAAAAAAAAAAAAAAAGCATAATGTTGAAAACAAACAGCAGTATAATACAGCATGGAGATTACTTTATAAAATGCAAAAACAAATAAAAGTAAATATAGTGCATTGTTTAGGAGTATAAATATGGTAATTATACAAAGAAAACTAAAATGACTTTTAAAAATCATGATGGTGACTACTTTTGGAGGAAAGCAAGTAGAAGGTGGGATCCGAGAGCAGCACACAGTAAGTGTCAATTGTCCTAGTTAATGTTCGGCTTCTTAAATTGGGTGATATGTTCATAGGTGTTCATTATGTTCTTTTTTTTTTTTTTTTTTTAAGAGATGAGATTTTGCTTTGTCACCCAGGCTGGAGTGCAGTGGTGCAGTCATAGCTCACTGCAGCCTCCAACTCCTGGGTTCAAGTGATTCTCCCACCTCTGTCTCCCAAATAATTGGAACTACAGGCACGTGCCACCATGCCTGGCTAATTTTTTTTTTTTTTTTTTTTTGTATTTTTAGTAGAGACGGGTTTCACCATGTTAGCCAGGATGGTCTCGATCTCCTGACCTGCGTGATCCATGCGCCTCGGCCTCCCAAAGCTCTGGCATTACAGGTGTGAGCCACTGCATCCAGACTCAGACTTTTTTTTTTTTTTAAGAGATGAGATTTTGCTTTGTCACCCAGGCTGGAGAGTGTCGTGGTGCAGTCATAGCTCACTGCAGCCTCCAACTCCTGGGTTCAAGTGATTCTCCCACCTCTGTCTCCCAAATAATTGGAACTACAGGCACGTGCCACCATGCCTGGGTAAGTTTTTTAAAACTGTTATTTGTAGAGACGGAGTCTGGCTGTGTCGCCTGGGCTGGTCTCAAACTCCTGGCTTCAAGTTATCCTCCTGCCTCGGCCTCCCAAGTAGCTGGGACTACAGGTATGCACCACCATATGTTGCCCTGGCTGGTCTCAAACTCCTGGCTTCAAGTTATCCTCCTGCCTCAGCCTCCCAAAGCTCTGGCATTACAGGTGTGAGCCACTGCATCCAGACTCAGACTTTTTTTAAGTGAAAGAATGGGGGTGTAGGTGGGGAGACACACTTTGGGAGGCCAAGGTGGGAGGATCACTTGGGCCAGGGGTTCGAGACCAGCCTGGGCAACAAAGTGAGACCTCATATTTACCAAAAATACAAAAAATTAGCTGGGCTTGGTGGTGTGGGTTTGAGAGGCTGAGGTGAGAGGATTGCTTAAGCTGTAGGAGCCCGAGGCTGCAGCGAGCCGTGATCGCGCCATTGCGCTCTAACTTGGGCTAGACAATGAGATCCTGTCTCAAACCAAACCAAAACAAAACAGATAATTGTCAAATTGCTGTTTTGCTATGTTGCTTTTTGTTTTTGCTTTGCTTTGCCTTTGAAGTGAAGAAGAGATTCTCATTTAAACAGTTATCTTGAAGTATCTTTGGGAGCTAGAGTGCAATTATTTCCTCTGTCCTTGAGACACAGATGATTCCTGTCCAACATTCCCAAGGAACTCGGTAAGGACCAAATAGAGACTCAGGAAAGACAGTTACTGATTTTACACTGTTGCAAAACAGAGCTATGGTTTATATTTAACAAACTGCTGGCGGGGCGTGGTGGCTCATGCCTGTAATCCCAGCACTTTGGGATGCCAAGGCGGGCGGATCACTTGAGGTCAAGAGTTCAAGACCAGCCTGGCCAATATGGTGAAACCCCGTCTCTACTAAAAATACAAAAATTAGCTGGGCATGGTGACGCATGCCTGTAATCCTAGCTACTGGGGAGGCTGAGGCACAAGAATCGCTTGAACCTGGGAAGCAGAGGTTGCAGTGAGCCGAGATCACGACACTGTACTCCAGCCTGGGTGACAGAGCGAGACTCTGTCTCAAAAAAAACAAACAAAAAAACCAAATTGCTGTATTTTATTTTGTGAAATAGGGTCTAGCTCTGTTGCCCAGGCTGGAGTGCAGGGGTGCAATCACAGCTCACTGCAGCCTTGACCTCCAGGGCTCAAGCGATCCTCCCTCCTCAGTTTTCAAGTAGCTGGGACTACAGGTATGCACCACCATATGTTGCCCTGGCTGGTCTTGAACTCCTGGAAAGAGATACATATAAACACACACACACACACACCCACACCTTTTTTTTTTTTTTTTTTGAGACACAGTTTCGCTCGTCGCCCAGGCTGGAGTGCAATGGCACGATCTTGGCTCACTGCAACCTCTGTCTCCTGGGTTCAAGCGATTCTCCTGCCTCAGCCTCCCAAGTAGCTGGGATTACAGGCACTGCCACCATGCCTGGCTAATTTTGTATTTTTAGTAGAGACAGGGTTTTGTCATGTTGGCCAGGCTGCTCTCAAACTTCTGGCCTCAGGTGATCCACCTGCCTCGGCCTCCCAAAGTGTTGGGATAACAGGCATCAGCCACTGCGCCGGGCCCATACATATGCATTTTTAAAATTTTATTTATTTATTTGGAGACAGGGTCTCACTCTGTCGCCCAAGCAGGAGTGCAGTGGTGCTATCTCCCAGGCTCAAGCAATCCTCAGCCTCCCACGTAGCTGGGACTACAGGTATGTGCCACCACACCCAGATAATTTTTATTATTTTTATTTTTTAAATTTTTTGTAGAGATGGAGTTTCACCGTTTCACCCAGGCTGGATATTTTTGTATTTTTGATAGGCCTGTACAGTTTCCAAAGTTGCAACCTTTTCCCCTCCCTGAGAGTAGGGGCAGCCCCTGCTCTCCCTCTACATTCTCCACAGTCCCAAGGTTTTGGCCTCTGTTTCCTCTGATTCCTATGCTTGGAACACCAGCCGCTCTTTTGTTGGTCTGGCTGACTCCTGTTCCTCTTTTAAAAATTTAAGTTTGGCCGGGCGTGGTGGCTCACGCTTGTAATCCCAGCACTTTGGGAGGCCGAGGCGGGTGGATGACCTGAGGGCATGAGTTCGAGACCAGCCTGGCCAACACAGTGCAACCCCGTCTCCACTAAAAATACAAAAATTAGCCGGGTGTGGTGGCATGCACCTGTAATCCCAGCTACTTGGGAGGCTGAGGCACGAGAATTGCTTGAACCGGGGAGGCGGAGGTTGCAGTGAGCTGAGATCACGCCACTGCACTCCACCTGGGCAACAGGGCAAGACTCGGTCTCAAAAGAAAAAAAATAAATAAATAAATAAATAAATAAATAAATGTCAAGGGGGTAACACCTCTTGGTAACTCTCCTGTTGTTTCTCATTCCAGCATCATCACAGCCTTGAGGCTCTGGGGTAGGTCACTTCGTCGAACTCGTTTCCGTGAGGATAACGTTATCTTGGGTGTGAGAATGCTCATTGAGTATAGAGCTCAGGCTCCTGGGTTAGCCGGGTTCGAATCCCCTTTCCTCCGTGAAGATCTGGGTCAGTCACAAGTGCTTCAGTTTCTTCGATTTGACTGAGGGAGGCTTTGACTCCAAAAAATTAACACTCGAGTGTACCCGGCCACAGCTTAGCACATCCAGGGTGTTTCCACCCTTTCTTTGTGATCCTCAGGGCTGGATGGAGCCGGTCCTCCCCGTCTCTCTTTATACTCGTGCACTCGCGCTGGGTGGAACAAGACGTGCAAGTAGAATGAGCAGCGGGTTTTGGCGGCGCTCTAGCCCGCCGAGAGCATACGCCCTCCCCACGCGGGGCCCCTGATTGGCTGAAGTTTGCGCTGGCACGCGCAACTTCCGGGACAGAGGGCTGTGGCTGGAAGGAGCAGGGCATCCGGCGTGAGGCGCAGCGGTCGCGTTAGTTCGGCCCAATGGCGGCACCGCTGCTTCACACGCGTTTGCCGGGAGATGCGGCCGCTTCGTCCTCCGCAGTCAAGACTCTGGGCGCGTCGAGGACTGGGTAAGATTCAGGCCGCTTCCTTCTGCGCGTCTAGGACCAAAGCTCAGGACCGCGCTTAGAGGAGCGGATTGAAAGGATGTGGGACAAAGCTAATGGCGTGTGGTAGGATCACGGGGTCGAGGGTCATCTCACGTTAGCAGAAATGAGCTCATTCCTCCTAACTGGGTAATAGACATGGGTGGGGCCTGGAAAAGTGAGTATGTTCTCTGTTCTGGAGGCCTCCTTTCCCGACTGTGTTTCTTCGTGATTTCCCAGGCCTGGGTACTGCCTTCTGCGCCTTGACTCCTCTTCCTTCCCGCTTCTTGGTCCAAATTTGGAAGGGCTATTTGGTTTATCAGCCGAATGTTGTCACTCATGGCAAATTGCATATTACATCTTTTTTGTTTGAAATTTGTTTCGACGCATGTATTTGTTTAGCAGTCTTTATTTTGCTCCACCTTTAAAATCCCTAACCCCCATAGCACTCTTGGCGTTTAACTTTCAGAGTCATTAGGATGCTATGTTTTTTCATTAATTTACTCTGTGTAAGTGAAGCAAACCTTGTAAAACAATTAGCGTAATATGATTCATAATATTTATCGAGCTCCTGCTTACTGTGTTAAACACCGGGGACAGTGGTTTATCCAAAGACGCTAATGTCCCTGCTTTCTACAGAGCTTACAGTATAGGGGGGAAGGGCAGTACATAGCCCCATAAATAAACGAACACGATGATTTCAGTTATACAACAAGGTAATGGGGGAGGGGGAAGGGAGAGAAGGAGAATTTGAGATTTCTCATGGAGAAGACATGTGACATTTGAGCTTCCACTTGAATGAAGACAAAAATCTAGGCTGGGCGCGGTTGCTCACGCCTGTAATCCCAGCACTTTGGGAGGCCGAGGCGGGCGGATCACCTGAAGTCAGGAGTTCGAGACCAGCCTGGCCAACATGGCGAAACCTCTTCTCTACTGAAAATACAAAAATTAGCCTGGCGTGGTGGCAGGTGCCTGTAATCCCAGCTACTCAGGAGGCTGAAGCAGGAGAATTGCTTGAACCCAGGAGATGGAGGTTGCAGTTAAGCCGAGATCACACCACTGCACTCCAGCCTGGGCAGCAGAGCAAGACTCCGTCTCAAAAAAAAAAAAATCCAGCCACGTAGAAATTTGGGAAAAGAGTATTTCCAATAGAGTGAACAGTAAGTGAAATGAGAAACAGCTTGGCATGTTTGAAGAGCAGAAAAGACATTCTGGCTGTAGTAAAACAAGTTGTTGGAGATGAGGTGAGAGAGGTAGGCAGGGACCAGATTAATGTAGGATCTTAAAGACCACACTGAGAGATTTGGATTTTTACTGTAAGTGCAGTGGGAAGACAGTTATTGGTTGCTGAGCAAAGGAGGGATTGTTGGTTAAGAGTGGAAGCAGGGAGACCAGTAAAGAGGCCTTAACAGTAGTCCCACTGAATTATGTTGGTTCAATAAATGTTGGCTATTATAATTTTTATTATTTTCATGAACTAATAGCTTGTTAATCTTGGTTCCACAGGATTTCAAATATGCGTGCATTAGAGAATGGTTTTTTCAGTTCTCCCCCAAGAAAAACTGTTCGGTTTGGTGGAACTGTGACAGAAGTCTTGCTGAAGTACAAAAAGGTAAGAGGAGATAATGTGTGAGGTTTACCTTTCGTCAGGTCAGAATACAGCTATTGCTGTTATACTAAAGACGAATAGAAATAGCAAGATTAATTAAGATACCAGTTGAAATCAAATATTTACTAATAACATGATGCCATCAGTGCAAAATTAGAGTAGTAGTGTCCTTTTTTCCCCCCACCTTGGCCCATTTCACAGGTAATAATGAGAGAGTAATAATGTCTTTGCTGAGGTTTCACCTCTTCAAATGCTTTATTTACAAAGAATCTTTTAACTTTAGCAAGTGCTAGAATTAAAAACAATTACGGCATTTTATTTATTTAATTAATTTATTTATTTATTTGTGCCGGAGTCTTACTCTGTCGCCCAGGCTGGAGTGCAGTGGCGTGATCTCGGCTCACTGCATCCTCCACCTCCCAGGTTCAAGCAATTCTCTTGCCTCAGTCTTCTGAATAGCTGGGGTTACAGGCATACACCACCACACCTGGGTAATTTTTTTATTTTTTTAGTGGAGAAGGGATTTCACCATGTTGGCCAGGCTGGTCTCGAACTCCTGACCTTTTGATCCACCCGCCTTGGCCTCCCAAAGTGCTGGGTTTATAGACATGAGCCACCATGTCTGGCCTACAGCATTTTATTTTTTGAGGAACTTACCTAAGCATTACTTTGGGACGGTAAACCAATTCTCTGAATAGAGATTTTTGTTTTTGTGGTAGTTTAAAAGCATTTCTACTATATCTCAGCAGTAGAGGGAAAATGTTAAGTAACCATATGTTTATATGTAATATCCATTTGTATCCATATTTGAGTGAATACTTTTTTAGATCCTCCTGAATTAGATCATTATAGCTGGCTGTTTTTTTCCCCTCATGCTTTTTGAGAATTTGCAGGAGTATCAACTATTATATTCAAATGTCAATACAGAAGTATAGCTAAATGTAGTTTATCATTTTCCTTTTTCCAAGCCCTCTGGCTGCACTAACATGAGTGTTTAAATTTTTGTAGTCATGATTTTATAATCCGCAATTGACATGTGAAACTTAGTATTCCTTTTATAATTTCATCTGATGTTAAGGTACGGTTAAAAGTCTTGCTGTTGGTACTGAACAGGAAACAAAAGCATAACTTAATTCTTTCCCTTTCTTGTTAAGGGTGAAACAAATGACTTTGAGTTGTTGAAGAACCAGCTGTTAGATCCAGACATAAAGGTAATTAATTTTGTGTTTGATCATTAGCAAAATTATTGCCACTTTGTACAGACATAGTTTGCTCTTTGGGTCCCATTCTGTCCTCCAGAACTTGCTGTCTCCATGGTCCTCCCTTACTTTAATCTGGTGGTTCTCAACCAGGGTCAGTTTTACCCCCTAGACAACATTTGTTGATGGCTGCAGATATTTTTATTTGTCACAATTGAGAGGAAAGGGTGCTGTACTGGCATCTAGTGGGTGAATGACAGAGATGCTGCTAAACATCTCACAGTGCACAGGGCAGCCTCCCATAACCAAGAGTGATCCAGCCCCAAATGACAACAGTGTTGAGCCTGGGAACCCTGCTCTAATGCTTCCTTTTTATTAGATTACTACCTCTTTCCTCCATGCTGCATGCAATTCTCTTGTCTCTTTAAAGCTAAAACAAACCAAAAAAAAACCACTGATTCAGCATTTCCAGGTTCGAGATACACCTATCATGTAGTAAAACCTTAATACATTTTGTTTCACTGTTCTTCTTTACTGCCCAGTTTTGGAGAGAATGGTTTATTACCATGGTAGTGGTAGTTAGATTGCCTGAAATAAAATTCTAATTTTATTATCCAGTGTGTGATCTTAAGCAAATTGTTTTAACCTCTCTGCCTCTATTTTCCACTGTGTAAAACCAAGAAAACAATAGAGATTTAAAAAATATGGAGTGTTTTGTTTTTTAAGAGATGTGGTCTTGCTGTGTTGCTCTGGCTATTCACAGGTGTGATCATAGTGCACTACAGCCTTGAACTCCTGGCCTCAAATGATCCTTTCTCTTCAGCCTTCTAAAAAGCTGGGACTATAGGTGCATGCCACTGTGCCTGGCTTTAAACATGGAAATATTTAACAAGGATTCAATGAGCTAATATGCAAGAAGCACTTAGAACAGTCTCTGACTCAAAGTAAGGGCAGTAATTGTCCTCTGTTTTTGTTCCAGCTGACTGTGCTGTATCATTTCTCACTCACATTTAAGTCCACTGTTCTTATCACTGTAGTAATTACCCTGACAGGTTACCCATGTTTTTTTTTTACATGCTGATTTCAGTGAACTTTTTTTTTGAGACAGAATCTCCTTGTCACCCAGGCTGGAGTGCAGTGGTGTGATCTGGGCTCACTGCAACCTTTGCCTCCTGGGTTCAAGCAGTTCTCCTGCCTCAGCCTCCCAAATAGCTGAGATTACAGGCACCCGCCACCATGCCTGGTTAATTTTTTATTTTTAGTAGAGATGGGGTTTCACAATGTTGGCCAGGCTGGTCTCGAACTCTTGACCTCAGGTGACCTGCCCGCCTCGGCCTCCCAAAGTGCTGGGATTACAAGTATGAGCCACTGAGCCCAGCCTCAGTGGACTTATTTTTTTTAAGCCTTGCATTCCTTGTGTCAGCCGACACTGTTGGCCACCCACTTCTTAAAACTTCAGTGTTTCTGATCCTTTAATATCTTTTTTTTTTTTTTTTTTGAGACAGAGTCTCGCTCTGTCGCCCAGGCTGGAGTGCAGTGGCGCGATCTTGGCTCACTGCAACTCTGCTGCTCCCGGGTTCAAGCAATTCTCCTGCCTCAGCCTCCCAAGTAGCTGGGACTGCAGGTGCCGCCACCACCCGGCTAATTTTTGTATTTTCAGTAGATTTGGGGTTTCACCATGCTGGCCAGGCTGGTCTCGAACTCCTGACCTCGTGATCCGCCTGCCTCGGCCTCCCAAAGTGCTGGGATTACAGGTGTGAGCCACCACGTCCGGCCAGTGATCCTTTAATCTCTAGTATCTCTGGATAGGTTCTTGATCTTAAATTGGGTGTTGATTGGGCTTCAAAACTTGACTCTTTTCTCACTCTGTTGATTTTTCTGTGTGATCTCCTCATCTCCCTTCATGGCTTTGAAATCTACCTGTGTCTTAGTATATTTGTATCTGTAGCCAAGATTGCTCTTGCGGGCTCCAGACTTGTTTCATTTTCGTTTTTGGGGACGGGCAGAACAGAGTCTTGCTCTGTCACCTAGGCTGTAGTGTAGTGGGATGATCTTGGCTCACTGCAACTCTGCCTCCTGGGTTCAAGCCATCCTCCCACCTCAGCTTCCCGAGTAGCTATGCCACCACGCCCAGCAATTTTTTTGTATTTTCAGTAGATTTGGGGTTTCACCATGCTGGCCAGGCTGGTCTCGAACTCCTGACCTCAAGTGATCCACCCACCTCAGCCTCCCAAAGTGCTGGGATTATAGGCCTGAGCCACTGCACTTAGCCTAGACTTGTTTCTTAACTGTCTGTTAGATGCATTTACCCAGAATCATCATAGGTGCTCCAAACTTAGCATGTCCACTCTTGGCTGGGCTCTACCTTTAATGGAGCTTTCCCTGGTTCTCTCTAAGCACATGATTGTTCCTTCATTGAGTCCGTTTCCCACACTTCAAGATCTCTCTAGTTACAGATCTGGTTTACAAGGCCCTCCATGGTCTATTTGGTGCTTCATTGTTGCCCAGATTTATTATCTGTTGGCTTGTTCACTATACATGCCAGCCATACTGAACGTCTTTCAGTTTTCTGAAAACATACTTTTCCTTCTGTAAGAAGTAGAACTTCCAGAAAAGATTCAACTCTGTTACTGTTTAAAGACAGCTGAAGCATCACTTTCTCTTTAAAGCTTTTCCTGACCCCTGCCTTCTTTCCCAGATACAAAGGGACATTTTCTTTGTGTTCCACTGTATTTTGTATCAGCAGTTCTCATTCTTGGTATTTTGACATAGCAAGAATTGCACTAGTTGTGTAGAGTGTTGCAAGTAGAACTTTTTTCGTCTTGAGACAGGGTCTTGCTCTGTCACCCAGGCTGGAGTGTAATGGGCCCGATCATGGCTCACTGCAGCCTCAACCTCCCAGGCTCAAGCAATCTTCCCACCTCAGGCTCCCGAGCACCTGGGACCACAAGCCTGTGCTACCATGCCTGGCTAATTTTTCTAGGGACGAGGTCTCCCTATGTTGCCCAGGTTGGTCTCAAATTCCTGGGCTCAAGCAGTCGCCTCCTGCCTTGGCCTCCCAAAAGTGGTGGGATTACAGGCATAAGCCACTGTTCCTGCCTGCTAGTAGAAATAGTAGTAGTTCAGTACTTAAAGCATCAAAGTCTGCAACTGATTTACTTTTTTTTTTCTTTTTGAGACAGAGTTTTGCTCTTGTTGCCCAGGCTGGAGTGCAATGGCATGATCTTGGCTCACTGCAACCTCTGCCTCCGGGGTTTAAGCAATTCTCCTGCCTCAGCCTCCCGAGTAGCTGGGATTACGGGCATGCACCACCACGCCCAGCTAATTTTGTATTTTTAGTGGAGACAGGGTTTCTCCATCTTGGTTAGGCTTGTCTCAAACTCCCAGCCTCAGGTGATCCACCCACCTCGGCCTCCCAAAGTGTTGGGATTACAGGCGTGAGAGCCACCACGCCCAGCCTGATTTACTTTTAAAAATGGTACAATTTAAATGTTATCCTTATAGTTTTGTTGCAGTCTTTTTAGTGGAAAAGAGATAGGATAGATTATTTTATTTGCACACTAACTTAGCTTGTTTTCTACATGCCTTTGGCCTTAGTGAGCTACTGTTAATGTTATCCTTAACAGTTATGGACATATGAAATTACCATAGTACAAATGAGTTGTGGTTTTACTTTATTTTACTGCCAGGCTATTGGGATTTCATCAGAAAATGGTTGATCTGTGGGAGTTTGACACATGGATATGGCATAGTAAGCACTCAGTAGCTGAATTAAGGTGGGGAAAATGGGACAGCGTCCTCTCCGCATATAGGGAGGCGTGTGGGATGGTGGATGGAGGATACCCTTGACCGAGACAGACAGGTTTGGACCTGCTTCTTTACTGGCCTCTTGGTTGGGCGGATTGCTTATTAATCGTTCTTCGCCTCAGCTTCCTGAACTGCAAAATGGGAATAACTAAATATCTTGCAGAGTTTTTAGGATTAGAAGAAGATATATATGTAGAGTGTCAGACGCCATGCCTGGCATATGGTGTATTCTCACCAAATGATAACTCCATATGAATATCCCTGTAGGTATGACCTTGTGTTGCTTTTATTTATATGTCTAAGCCTTCCACAAATTAGGGGCTTTTTCTTAATGGTTTTTTTCCTGTGCAGTATATATGCATGAATATAATTAATATAGTAATATTTTACATAATTGACACTGTATTTTATACATTGCGTTTCAAATTTAGCACTTCTTCTTATGTCACTAACAATTACTATGAACAATAATTTGATTGCCTAAAAAATATTTCATGGAGGAATGGGGCTATCATTTATACAGAACAAACACATCATAATATATTTAAACTGAGCCACAGGTTTGGTTTAGAAAAGTTATGTTTATTCATGACCCCAGTTGATCAGCCTAGACTGAGTTTTATCAGCATGCTTCCTGGTCAGCTTGAGTATAGAGGAAATAGAGGTAGCTATTGTTCCTTTGTGATCTCTAATATTTGAATCTGCTAGAATTCTGCAGTTTTTAAAAGTCCCAGGTGTCAACATTTGAGGTGATTTCGCTTTTTCAGGGCAAACAAAAGTGATCAGGCTGAAGTATTGCATTTAAGTCTTTTTCCTGTGTATTAGAGTTACTAGATTACTTTTTTAAAACAGTTAAGTTTATTGTGACATATTTTTCTGTTTTGATACCCAGTTTTGATTTCCTTCCAAGTTTGTGACCTTTTCCCCCCAACCTATTCTTGATAAATGATTGATATAAGATAGCTGTAAATTTCTGTTATCTTAGAGGATTTGTGATTTTGAAAGTGCTCTTTCTTTAACTTAAGGATGACCAGATCATCAACTGGCTGCTAGAATTCCGTTCTTCTATCATGTACTTGACAAAAGACTTTGAGCAACTTATCAGTATTATATTGGTAAGTTCATCATTTATTTTACTGTCGAGTATGTAATTCAGAACTTTGGTAATAGTATACGTTATATTAATAACATGCTGCTTTTATCTTTCTTCCCCCACTCTAGAGATTGCCCTGGTTGAATAGAAGTCAAACAGTAGTGGAAGAGTATTTGGCTTTTCTTGGTAATCTTGTATCAGCACAGACTGTTTTCCTCAGACCGTGTCTCAGCATGATTGCTTCCCATTTTGTGCCTCGTAAGTCATTACTCTTTGCTTGCTTGGAATTTTCTTTTCTTTTCTTTTTAATACTTCTTTATTAAAATACCACCTTCCCCTTATATATGAGAGACTGCTACCATGGAAGATTCCAGATGCATATTGGCACCAGTTGTGGTAGACATATATTCCCCGTAATGACCCTTATGGAGGTGTCTAGATTCGTTTGTTGCTGTGAGTTTTATGAATTGTAATTTGCTTTATTGAACTCCTGGTGAAATCTAGGAATTTTTAGCCCTTTAAAAACTATAAAGTTGCTTTACTTTTTTTCAGATTGTGCATTTAATTAATCATTAGGCTAACTTTGGATTATGGAAAAATAACTTTTTTGTATAGCTGTTCATTGTCTAGGTCAATAACTTTTTTTGTATAGCCATTCATTGTCTAGATCAATGACAGAATAACATATTTTCTTTTTCCCTCAAAAGCCCGAGTGATCATTAAGGAAGGCGATGTAGATGTTTCAGATTCTGATGATGAAGATGATAGTAAGTATAAAAAGGTTTAAAGCCTGGGCACGGTACCTTACACCCATAATCCCAGCACTTTGGGAGGCCGAGACGGGAGGATCACTTGAGGCCAAGAGTTTGAGACCAGCCTGGGCAACATAGTGAGACCTTGTCTCTGCAAAAAAAAAAAAAAAAAAAAAAACATTTTTTTTCAAATATTTTCTTAAAAAAGGCTTAAAGTAGAACTAGGCAGGGTAGTGTGTGTCTTTAGTCACAGCTAACTGGGAGGCTTAAGTGGGTGGATTGCTTGAGCCCAGGAGTTCAAGCCCTGCCTGGACAAGATGGCAAGACACTGTCTTTAAAAAAAAAAAAAGTAAAGCACAGAATACCTGGCACCTGTTCTAATAAGTAGACTGCAACAAATGACAACTTTTGATATAATCTTTTTGTTATATTTACCATTGATATGCAGTCAGTTGTCCTGAATGCATTATTTATATAATTAGTCCATTTAGTTTTCATTGATGGTTGTGAAGAAAAATCTTGAAATTAATATTTTTCTGATAAATTATTCCGTTTTGGTTAGCATGTGTTTTTAGCTTCAAGTATGTCACTTTTTGTTTGTTTGTTTTTTGAGACAGAATCTCGCTCTGTCGCCCAGGCTGGAGTACAGTGGTGTGATCTCGGCTCACTGCATCCTTCACCTCCCAGGTTCAAGTGATTCTCCTGCTTCAGCCTCCTGAGTAGATGATACTACAGGCGTGTGCCACCATGCCTGGCTAATTTTTGTATTTTTAGTAGAGATGGGGTTTCACCATATTGGTCAGGCTCGTCTCGAACTCCTGACCTCAGGTGATCCTCCCACCTCGGCCTCCCAAAGTGCTGGGATTACAGGCGTGAGCCACTGTGCCCGGCCAGCATCTATTTTTAGCTTCAAGTGTGTCGCCCTTCAGTTTTGTTTTGATGCTCATACTCTCAACTTTTCTCCTTTCAGATCTTCCTGCAAATTTTGACACATGTCACAGAGCCTTGCAAATAATAGCAAGATATGTACCATCGTGAGTATACTTTTCCTTATTTTGAATGTTTAATTCTCAAGAAAATTGTAATCAATTAGTAAAAATTATAAAATGTTAATAGTATTAAAGCTTGAGTCTTACATTGCATGTTTTTTTTGTATCCACTTGAGGAAACATTACATTCTACAAAAAGTGGCATTTCCATTTTCTGTTTATTCTCTTTAATTGTTTTCCAAAGTTTGTATGCAGATTCTCCCCCAATTTTGTATGGTGGTTGGAATTTTGCTTTTATCTTCAACAGATATGCTATCCAAAAATTTTCAGTGAGAAACCCCTGGGTGTGTTTGTGTCATGCCATATGAATAAAAATTGCACTTCTTCTTTTTTTTTTTTTTTTTTTTTTTTTTTTGAGACAGAATCTCGCTCTGTCGCCCAGGCTGGAGTACAGTGGTGTGATCTCGGCTCACTGCATCCTTCACCTCCCAGGTTCAAGTGATTCTCCTGCTTCAGCCTCCTGAGTAGATGATACTACAGGCGTGTGCCACCATGCCTGGCTAATTTTTGTATTTTTAGTAGAGATGGGGTTTCACCATATTGGTCAGGCTCGTCTCGAACTCCTGACCTCAGGTGATCCTCCCACCTCGGCCTCCCAAAGTGCTGGGATTACAGGCGTGAGCCACTGTGCCCGGCCAGCATCTATTTTTAGCTTCAAGTGTGTCGCCCTTCAGTTTTGTTTTGATGCTCATACTCTCAACTTTTCTCCTTTCAGATCTTCCTGCAAATTTTGACACATGTCACAGAGCCTTGCAAATAATAGCAAGATATGTACCATCGTGAGTATACTTTTCCTTATTTTGAATGTTTAATTCTCAAGAAAATTGTAATCAATTAGTAAAAATTATAAAATGTTAATAGTATTAAAGCTTGAGTCTTACATTGCATGTTTTTTTTGTATCCACTTGAGGAAACATTACATTCTACAAAAAGTGGCATTTCCATTTTCTGTTTATTCTCTTTAATTGTTTTCCAAAGTTTGTATGCAGATTCTCCCCCAATTTTGTATGGTGGTTGGAATTTTGCTTTTATCTTCAACAGATATGCTATCCAAAAATTTTCAGTGAGAAACCCCTGGGTGTGTTTGTGTCATGCCATATGAATAAAAATTGCACTTCTTCTTTTTTTTTTTTTTTTTTTTTTTTTTTTTTTTTTGAGACAGGATTATCGCTATCTCGCCCAGGCTGGAGTACAATGGCGTGATCTCGGCTCACTGCATCCTTCACCTCCCAGGTTCAAGTGATTCTCCTGCTTCAGCCTCCTGAGTAGATGATACTACAGGCATGCACCACCATGCCCGGCTAATTTTATATATTTAGTAGAGACGGGGTTTCGCCATGTTGGTCAGGCTCGTCTCGAACTCCTGACCTCAGGTGATTCGCCCACCTCGGCCTCCCAAAGTGCTGGGATTACAAGCGTGGGCCATCGCGCCCGGCCCTAAAAATTGCACTTCTAAGAAAAGCTTTTCAGGTTTGTGGGTTTCTTTTGGAGGGGTGGACTTCTAGTTCCCTCTGTCCGTTGATTATTTGTTAACTTAAAAAAATCCAACTTGATAATTTTTTCTTCTTTTAAAAATAATATACATGTGTAGTGGGAAATGTCAGCAAAAGTGCTGTTACGTTTCTGTGGGAGAGAAGCTCCCTCTTTGATTTGCTGTCAATATCAGAGTTAACAGAAGCTTATTTTCTCTAAGTCATTATAGATTTTTCTCAGAAGCTATACATTGTAAGTTCCAGTTCTGGCCGGGCGCGGTGGCTCACGCCTGTAATCCCAGCACTTTGGGAGGCTGAGGCGGGCGGATCACCTGAGGTCGGGAGTTCAGGACCAGCCTGACCAACATGGAGAAACCCCGTCTCTACTAAAAATACAAAATTAGCTGGGCATGGTGGCGCATGCCTGTAATCCCAGCTGTTTGGGAGGCTGAGGCAGGAGAATCGCTTGAACTTGGGAGGCGGAGGTTGCAGTGAGCCGAGATTGCGCCACTGCCCTCCAGCCTGGGCAGCAAGAGTGAAACTCTGTCTCAAAAAACAAAAAAAGTTCCAGTTCTTTGAGGTAGGGGTTCCTGTTTGCCTCCTATATCTATCGATATTTGCTTTTAGAATGGTAGTTTTCCTTTTTATTCCTTTTCTAGAAAGTAAAGTTAACATGGATTGATTTAATTTTTTAAAAATAGGACACCGTGGTTTCTTATGCCAATACTGGTGGAAAAATTTCCATTTGTTCGAAAATCAGAGCGAACACTGGTAAGAAATCTTTTCATTGAGAACATCATGGAAAAGTTGTATGATTTCATTTTAGGTGATATTAGGTCTTTTTCTTTCTTTTTCTGTCTTTATTTATTTATTTTTTTTGAGACCGAGTCTCACTCTGTTGCCCAAGCTGGAGTGCAATGGCATCATCTTGGCTCAATGCAACCTCTGCCTCTCGGGTTCAAGCAATTCTCCTGCCTCAGCCTCCCATGTAGCTGGGATTACAGGCACCCGCCACCACACTCAGACAATTTTTTGTATTTTTAGTAGAGACAGGGTTTCACCATATTGGCCACACTGGTATCACACACCTGACCTTGTGATCTGCCCACCTCGGCCTTCCAGAGTGCTGGGATTAGTGAACCACCGTGCCCGGCTGATGTTAGGTCTTTTTCTTAAAGGTTATTTTGTCTTCTAGACTTTAAACTGATGTCTAAGAATTTGACTCAGATTCCTTTCTTATCAAGCGGCTATTGGGGATTCCCAGTGCCTTTTTCTGTTATTACTATGTGCAAGTCAAGGTCTGAGTTCATTTCAGGAGTATCTGTAGTGGCTTCATGCTCATATGGACAAGAATTACTAGAAGATAATAGTTCATGTATTACTAATTGTAAACATGCCTTATTTTAACCTGAAAACAAAGCCTTCTATAGAAGAATTCTGCTTAAGTTTTTGTACAATGTTAGATCATCTGTGCAGTTTTTAATAATTAATAGTGGCTGCCTTAGTAGAAAACCGAATCTAGTAGCATACAAAAAGAATTATGTACCATGACCAAGTGCGACTGATGCTAGGAATGCAAGATTGATTTTTTTTTTTCGGGGGAGGGAGGACAGTCTCTGTCACCCAGGCTGGAGTGCAGTGGCACCATCTGGGCTCGCTGCAGCCTCTGCCTCCAGGGTTCAAGTGACTCTCCCACCTCATTTTTGTGGGGGGGGGACCACACCCCGCTAATTTTTGTGTTTTTGATAGAGATGGGGTTTTGCCACGTTGGCCAGAGTGGTCTTGAATTCCTGACCTCAAGTGATCTACCCGTCTCCATCTTGCAAAGTGTTGGGATTAGAGGTGTGAACCACCGTGACCGGCCGAGATTGAGTTAGTACCTGAAAGTGAATTAATAAAATATTTTGTAGCAATAGAACAAAGGACAAAAACCACATAATCATCTCAGTAGATGCAAAAGTGTGTGACAAACACCAATATCCTTATTTATTTATTTATTTATTTTTTATTTATTTTTTTTTGAGATGGAGTTTTGCTCTGTCACCCAGGCTGGAGTGCAGTGGCGTGATCTTGGCTCACTGCAACCTCCTCCTCCCGGGTTCATGCCATTCTCCTGCCTCAGCCTCTCCGAGTAGCTGGGTCTACAGGCACCCGCCACCACACCCGGCTAATTTTTTTGTATTTTTAGTAGAGACAGGGTTTCACCGTGGTCTCAATCTCCTGACCTTGTGATCTGCCCGCCTCGGCCTCCCAAAGTGCTGGGATTACAAGCATGAGCCACCGTGCCCAGCCACCAATATCCTTTTATAAGAAAAACAGAAGGAAATTTTCTCAACCTGATAAAGGGCATCTGAAAAACCCACAGCTAACATCATATTCAATGGTGAAAGACCAAAAGTTTTTTCCTAAGACAAAGAAGAAAACAAGGATGTCCGCTCTTGCTGCTTGTCTAGCCAAGGCAGTTAGGCAAGAAAAAGAATTAAAAACATCCAGATGGAAAGGAAGGCATAAACTCTCTTTTGCAAGGTGATTTTATATGTCATCCTAAGGAGTTTACACACACACAAGAAATTTTAGAGATAATAAATGAGTTCAGCATGGTTACGGGACAGAAGACCAACATAGAGTAACCAGTTGTTCAAGAGAATTGAATAGGGGAGAATAGTCATTTCAACAAATGCTGCTGGCAGAAGTGGATATGGACATGCAAAAGAATGAAGCATATGGATATCCATATACAAAAATGAACTCAAAATCAATACAAGCCCTACATGAAGAGTAAAAACTGTAAAACTCTGAGAAGAAAACGAGTACCTTTTCATGATGTTGGATTAGGCAGTAATTTCCAGATTTGATGCCTGAGCACAAGCAACCAAAGAAAAAATGCATCAATTGTACTTCAAAATTAAACGTTGTTATGCTTCATAGGACATCTTCAAGAAGATGAAAAGAATACCCAAATAATGGAAGGAAATATTTCCAAATTTTATGCCTGGTAATGGACTTGTATATGTAAAGAACTCTTATAATTGAAAAATAAAAGGGCAAATAGCCCAATTGAAATGGGCAAAGGATCTGAATAGGCATTTCTGCAAAAAAAAGCACATGAAAAGAAGCTCAACATCATTAGCCACAGGGAAATGGTTTCACTTCATGCCCACAAGAATGGCTATAATCAGAACGAGAAGACGGTAACAAGTGTTGACAAGGATATGGAGAAATGGGAACATTGGAACTGTCATATGTTGCTGTGAGAATGTAAAATGGTGCAGCCGTTTTGGAAAATAGCCTGGCATTTCTTCAAGGTTAAATGTAGAATTAACACGTGACTCAGCAGTTCCATTGCTGGGTTTATACCCAAGAGAAATGAAAATATATGTCCACAGAAAAACTTGTACATGGATGTTCATAGCAGCCTCATTCATAATAGCCTCAAATAGAAGCAACTCAAATGTCTGTCAGCTGATAAACAGACGAGAAAACATGGTACAATGGAATATTACTCAGCAATGAAAAGGAATGCTTTATATGTTACAACATGATTGAACCCTAAAAACATGCCACAAACTGTGTATGACTCCATTGATATGAGAGGAATGGTTTACATGTTACAACTTGATTGAACCCTAAAAACATGTATTATATGACTCCATTTATATGAAATGTCTCGAAGAGGCAGATTCATAGAAAGACTACTGGTTGCCAAGGTCTTCATTTTTTAGGGGTGCACTAATGGATGTAGGATTTCTTTTTAGAGTGATTAAAATGTTACAAAATTGCTGGCTGGGCACAGTGGCTTATGCCTGTAATCACAGCACTTCGGGAGGCTGAAGTGGGAAGATCCAGGAGTTGAAGACCAGCCTGGGCAACATAGTGAGAACATGTCTCTCTAAAAGGAAAAATTAACCGGATGTGGTGGTGTGCACCTGTAGTTCTAGCTACTAGGGAGGCTGAGGAGGAAGGATTGCTTATCCCGGGAATTCAGGGTTGCAGTGAGCTATGATTGCACCACTGCATCCTAGCCTGAGAGAGAGAGCAAGACCCTGTCTCTAAAAGAAAAATAAATGTTCTGAAATTATGTTGATGGTCACATAACTGAATATATTAAAAACTTTAAATTGTGTACTTTAAGTTGGTGATTGTATGATATATGAGTTTTATCAATACAGCTACTTAAAAACCTTTAGTTATGCAAATTAAAAATTTCATTTACTGGGGATAATTGAAACGACTATACCGAACATAATACATATGTAGAAACAGTATAGTTTTTGTATTGCTGGATAGTCTTTTTTTCTTTTTAAACATTTGAAACTAAAGGTCGTGTAATTGATGTTTTGCTTACATAATTGTGAAACATTTATTCTCTGTTGAAATGTTTTATCTTATGTTTTCTCCTTTAGGAATGCTACGTTCATAACTTACTAAGGATTAGTGTATATTTTCCAACCTTGAGGCATGAAATTCTGGAGCTTATTATTGAAAAGCTACTCAAGTTGGATGTAAGTATTGAGTAATCTATTTTTATTTTCATTTACTGACTTGAATTTGTTATAATCACAGTATGTGGAAACAATAGTCAGTGATAGAAAAGAATCCACTTGGCCAGGCGTGGTGGCTCACGCCTGTATTCCCAACACTTTGGGAGGCTGAGGCAGGCAGATCAGCTGAGTTCAGGAGTTCGAGACCAGCCTGGCCAACATGGTGAAACCCCGTCTCTATAAAAATAAAAAAAGAAATTAGCCAGGCATGATGGTGGGTGCCTGTAATCCCAGCTACTCAGGAGGCTGAGGTGGGAGAATTGCTTGAACCCGGGAGGCGGATCTTGCAGTGAGCCGAGATTGCACCGCTACACTCCAGCCTGGGCGACAGAGCGAGACTCCGTCTGAAAAAAAAAAAAAAGAAAAGAAAAGAAACCACTAGGACCATTCTTTGCTTCCTTTCTTTGAGTGTGTCTTGAACTCCATCTGTGCATGTGCTGGGAGTTGTAGACAGTTCCTTCTCATGATTGGAGAACAAGGCGTTAAATACATAGTTATCCAAATGTAAAAGTATGGTTGTGGAAAATGCTATGAATGAAACATACATTATGAGTTAGAGAACCTGATAGAATCACAGTGAGGTCAGGAAGGGATTCCTAAGGAAGTGATTTTCCCTGTTTGGCCTTTCTTAAGGGCAGATTATAATTATAAACAGTTAAAACTTTGTTTAAGGAGGCCTGCACTAAGGTGCAGTGGGAATGAAAGGAAGTGGTAGATTCTAGTGACATTGTGAGGAAAGGTGAACTGGTCCTTGAGACTGTTTTGGAGGAGGAGAGGCAGACAGTAAGGGAAAGGAATCCTTCAAAGGTTGCTCCCTGTGGAATTGAATCTTGGTGTTGCCATTAATGGTAGTTAGAAGTATGAAGAGGAGGCCAGGCGCAGTGGCTCATGCATGTAATCCTAGCACTTTGGGAGGCCAAGGCGGGCAGATCACAAGGTCAGGAGATCGAGACCATCCTGGCTAACATGGTGAAACTCTGTCTCACTAAAAATACAAAAAATTAGCCAGGTATGGTGGCGGGCACCTGTAGTCCCAGCTACTCGGGAGGCCGAGGCAGGAGAATGGCATGAACCCGGGAGGCGTAGCTTGCAGTGAGCCGAGATCGCACCACTCCACTCCAGCCTGGGTGACAGAGCAAGACTCTATCTCAAAAAAAAAAAAAAGAAATATGAAGAGGAGGCAGTTGGGAGAGTAGTTCCATCTTGGCCAGGTTCAGTTGCTGGTGGGCAGCCTACCAGAGAATACTCACAGGCAGTCATGGCTGCAGGTGGGGACCTGAGCATAAACCTTTGGAAAGATGCAGTTTAGGACAGGGGAGGAGAAGGGTGATCAGAAGTATGGGGAAAACCAAGAGTCTCGATGCTCAGGAAGGATCCGCCGGAAGGAGGAGTTTGGTCAGCAGCATCAGATACTGCGGTCATTTTTTAGAAGGATGAAAAGAGCAACAGTCCTTGGATTTAGTGGTTAGAAGGAAATCTTTGTTGCTTTCTGGAGGACCATGTCAGTGAAGAGGCAGAAACTGCATTTTGGGAGAGGATGTAAATGGTGGGGAAGCAAAATTGGGGCTGTTAGGGACCTTGGTGCAGGGTTGTGGTGGAAGGAGGGGATGGAGCAGGGCTAAGAGGCGTGGTTTAGGAGTGGGGAGACGTCAGCAGGTTTGTGGACTTAGGGGAGAGGAGCTTTGGTGGAGGAAAACATTGATGCTATAGGAAAGCAGGAAGATGGAACGAGGTCTTAGAAGAGCTGGAGCTTGGGCTCACTGGTGCAGTGCTCACTTGGAGTTGCACCTCTCTGGCCAACTGTATGTGTACTCTTTGTAGTCTTTCTCTGGTATATACTTAAGGAGCATTTTAGAATGTTTACAAAGAAGGTCAAGCATAGATAATAAAAAAATGGCATGGTTTGAGTGGTACTGTTAAGATATTTGAATGGTGATACACCAAAATAAATATTGCATCATTCACATTTGGCTTGCAGTTCATTTTTCTGCTAAGTTGATTGACGATATGTTTATTACACAATGTGTCTGTGAGTGTCTTGTGCATAGAGATTGTATTAGTCTGTTTTCACACTGCTGATAAAGACATAGCTGAGCCTGGGAAGAAAAAGAGATGTTTTTGTTTGTTTGTTTGTTTGTTTGTTTGTTTGAGATGGTGTCTCGCTCTGTTGCCCAGGCTGGAGTGCAGTGGCGCGATCTCGGCTCACTGCAACCTCCACCTCCTGGGTTCAAGCAGTTCTCCTGCCTCAGCCTCCTGATTAGCTGGGATTATAGGTGCGTGCCACCATGCCCGGCTAATTTTTTGTATTTTTAGTAGAGATGGGGTTTCACTGTGTTAACCAGGATGGTCTCAATCTCCTGACCTCATGATCCGTCCACCTCGGCCTCCCAAAGTGCTGGGATTACAGGCGTGAGCCACTGCACCCAGCCCAAAAAGAGGTTTAATTGGACTTACAGTTCCACATGGCTGGGGAGCCCTCAGAATCATGGCGGGAGGTGAAAGGCACTTCTTACATGGTGGCAGCAAGAGAAAATGAGGAAGATAGAAAAGTGGAAACCCCTGATAAAACCATCAGATCTCGTGAGACTTATTCACTATCACCAGAACAGTATGGGGGAAACCGACCCCAGGATTCAAATTATCTCCCACCGGTCCCCCCTACAACATGTGGGACTTACAGGAGTACAATTCAAGATGAGATTTGGGGCCGGGCACGGTGGCTCACACCTGTAATCCCAGCACTTTGGGAAGCTGAGGTGGGTGGATCACCTGAGGTCAGGAGTTTGAGACCAGCCTGACTAATATGGAGTAACCCTGTCTCTACTAAAAATACAAAATTAGCTGGGCACAGTGGCGCATGCCTGTAATCCCAGCTACTCGGGAGGCTGAGGCAGGAGAATCGCTTGAACCCGGGAGGTGGAGTTTGCGGTGAGCCGAGATCTTGCCATTGTATTCCAGCCTGGGCAACAAGAGCAAAACTCCGCCTCAAAAAAAAAATAAAATGAGATTTGGGTGGGGACACAGAGCCAGACCATATCAGAGCTAGAATAAATGTTGAATTTGTTCAGGCTGCCTGGCGTAGAGCATCATATGATAGTTGTCGATTTTATATAAGTATGTAGTAAAAGGGGCTTGGTTTATTATATTTAAATTCCTTCATGACCTAGGTCAGTTTACAGGCTTGCACCATAATTGTGTATTGTTGGAGTGCGATATAAGGCACTAATCTGGACACCTTGAACGTGTGTATGTCAGATGAATTTCCATCCCAAAATAACATAGTTGTATTTTTTAAATCCTTTTATTCTTTTTTTTTTCCCTTTGTTATAGGTGAATGCATCCCGGCAGGATATTGAAGATGCTGAAGAAACAGCAACTCAAACTTGTGGTGGGACAGATTCCACAGGATTGTTTAATATGGTTAGCAGTTTATTAATGAAAGTGGACATGAAGTTTATCATAATCAAAGGGTGGAAACAGCTAGTGCTGCTCATCTTTGTTAAGGCTTTAGATTGAAAGAATTAAAATAGTTTAGCAAACTTGAAAACGATTCCTTATATGAGTAATTTGCTGCCATGTCATTTAGCACTTAGCATAATTGGTTTATTTCCAAGGCTTTGAATTTGGGTTTGGTGAATTACGTTTCACTTTTGTTCTGGTAACTTTTAGTGTTTGTTTTTGTAAGCCAGATGCTGTTTGTGAGGGCATGGTTAATAGAAAAGCATACCTGTTTAATTTCTGCATTTTACCACATGTACACTTTATAGCATTACTTCTTTTGGGTGGTGTCTGAAATTGGGTTCAGTGGAAGGAGAGTCTGAGACAGGGATTCAGGTGCCCTTGGGACAGAGGGTGTCAGGGAGCAGAAGAGGGCAGAGGACTAAGCGAGGGCCAGGTCTCATTTGAGAGGTCGCTACAGCCTGATCCCACCAGGCATTCTGGGGCATGGATTGGTCTACAGAGTTTGCTCCCAGCTTGAGACCAAGGAGATGTCCTTTTCTGATGCCTTGTCAATCAGTCATTGGTTCTAAGAGGGTGGGGCCGGAAAGAGTGCAAGGGTGGTCCTGGCTCCTTTCTGCTCAGGGCAGCTCTCGAGAAAGTAGGCAGCTGTGAGCTGTTGGCCGCCAGTACTCACAGTAGCAGGGAGGTGGATATCCTGACCTGCAAAAGAGGGCCTGGCACCAAAAGCACCCGCCATGGTGGGCACCAGGAGCAGAGGTAGGGGGCATCTGTGATGTTTGCATGGATAGCTCCCATTGGGTCTTCTCAATGAGAATCAGAAGCTGGTGCTCTGAGTCTTGGCTTTTATTTTAAATTTCGCAGGTGGTTCTGATTCACATCCGTGAAGGAGACCCCTGACTGGAAAGGTGTCTGCATTTCTTTCTTTCTCTTTTTTTAAATTTGAGACAGGGTCTCACTCTGTTGCCCAGGCTGGAGTGCGATGGTATGTGATCTTGGCCTACTCCAGCCTCGACCTCCTGGGCCCAAGTGATCTGCCCACCTCAGCCTCCCGAGTAGCTAGGACTACATTGCTGCTGCACCTGGCTACTTTTTTTCTATTTTTGTAGAGACGGGTCTCACTATGTTGCCCAGGCTGGTCTCAAGCTCCTGAGCTCAAGTGATCCTCCTGCCTTGGCCTCCCAAAGTGTTGGTAATTATAGGCGTGAGCCACTGTGCAGGGTCCATTTCTTTGTTTTACTGTTTTTTTGTTTTTTTTTTTTTGGTGGGGGACAGAGTCTTCCTCTGTTGCCCAGGCTGGAGCACATGAACTCAGCTCACTGTAGCCTCCTCCATCTCCCAGTTCAAGCTGTTTTCCTGCCTCTGCCTCCCGAGTAACTGGAATTACAAGTGTGCGCCATTTTTGTATTTTTAGTAGAGACGGAGTTTTACCATGTCGGCCAGGCTGGTCTCAAACTCCTGACCTCAAGTGATTCCCCCGCCTCTGCCTCCCAAAGTGCTGGGATTATAGATGTGAGCCGCTTTGCCCAGCCTCTTTGTTTTATCTTTTAAGGGAAATAATCACTTGTGACGGTTTTCCTACTAAACCACTTTCACATTGAATTTTTTAATGTTAGTATTTACTTTTTATCTTCAAAGGATGAGGATGAAGAAACTGAACATGAAACAAAGGCTGGTCCTGAACGGCTCGACCAGATGGTGCATCCTGTAGCCGAGCGCCTGGACATCCTGATGTCTTTGGCTTTGTCCTACATGAAGGATGTCTGCTATGTAGATGGTAAATCACAGTAGCTGCTATTTATTAAACACCTGCAGTGTACCTGGCTTTGTGCTGGGCATTTTCCATCCATTATCTCTAGTACTAATAAAAATCCTGTAAAAATCTCTATTGAGTATGAGTTTAAGATGGTTTAAAGAGGTCAAGTTACTTGCCAGTCACATAGCTTGAAAATGGGACTGGGATTCTGGCTGAGTTCTATTCGTCTTCTGTCTTTTACTGATTGTTGTATTAAAAGATTATATATGGAGTTTGGCCAGTTTTAGATCAAATTACGTTCAAGTTGCTGAATGCATTTAAGAATGATGTAGAGGGCACTAATATATGGTGCTCTGTTATGTATTGAGTTTAGAGGGTCTTTGCCTGGCACCATTGTTGTGCCAGTGTTAGTACTATATGTGCTTCTTGGCTTCATGGAACTTTAAAGGCTTTGCCATGCGAAAACAGAATTTTTTTCCATTCACATTGCTAAGATTTAAGATGAGCTCAGTGAGTCAGAATAATAGAACTGGAGTCTGAGTTGACTGCATTACTGTTTTAACGGTCTTGCTGTTACAAAAATAATACATGTTGATTAGAGAATTTGGAAACTACAGGAAAGGATAAAAACAATTTAAATGGCCACATTTCTACTATTCAGAGAACCGTTACGAGTATTTTGAAGTTTTACTTTTTTCCCTTTTCTGTTAGCATCTGTATATATAGGAGAGTATTTTTTAGTGAATTTGGGGGTCACACTAAACATAAGTGTTTCATAATCTGCCCTTTACATGGATGCTGAAGATGAACATTTTCTCATATCATTGCCTGTTTTAAAATAATCGTTATTGAATCCCAGCACTTAGGCCAAGGTGGGAGGATCATCTGAGGCCAGGGGTTCAAGACTAACTAGCCTGGGCAACATAACAAGACCCCATCTCTAAAAAAAAAAAATTGTAATAATAAATGTTACTGATCACATGAGTTTAACTGTCTCTTACTGTTTTCACCATAATAAGTAACAGTTATAGTGAACATCCTTGTACCTGTATATTCAGCTGTTTACTAGCAGTAAAATGATTGGATGAGAGGTCTTTTGCTAACGAATTGTAGAATTGCCCTTCAGAAGGGTTTGCATTTCTGACCTTGCCACAGTGTGTGAGGTGAGGGCCTGCTTCCTTGCAGGTGTTAGATTATTATATTCAGAGGAAAATCTGTGTAAACTAAAAGTAGCATTTTGTTGTAATCATATTTTAATGGATAATGTCTTTCTTTTTTTTTAATTAGACACGGTCTTACTCTGTAACCCAGGCTGGAATGCAGTAGCACAAACATGGCTTACTGCAGCCTTGACCTCCTGGGCTCAAGCAGTTCGTCTGCCTCAGCCTCCCATGTAGCTGGGATCACAGGTGTGCCACCATGCCTGGCTAATTTTTTGATTTTTTGTAGAGACAGAGCCTTCCTGTGTTGCCCAGGCTGCCCTTGAACTCCTGGGCTTCCTCCCACTTTGGCCTCCCAAAGTGCTGGGATTGCAGGCAAGAGCCACTGTCCCTGGCTGGATAATGTTGTTTTTTAATGGTGTTGTGTTTATAAAAAATCTGGCAGATGAAACTTGAAAATATGTCTTTATAAAAACATGCCAAATTTTCCCTGTAGGTAAGGTTGATAATGGCAAAACAAAGGATCTGTATCGCGACCTGATAAACATCTTTGACAAACTCCTGTTGCCCACCCATGCCTCCTGCCATGTACAGTTTTTCATGTTTTACCTCTGTAGTTTCAAATTGGTGAGTAAGAATGTGATTAACCTTATCTTAGCTTATTTTGTTTTTGCCCGAAAATTTTCCCTAAAAACTGGGGTGGACGGAGACCATGAAGTAAATAATTCTTTTCCTTGAGCTTACTTGCTAGTCTGCTTAATAAAATCGCATTCTCCTTTCTTTTTTTGTTTTTTTCCTTTCTTTTTTGAGACACAGTCTTGCTCTGCTGCCCACTGCTGCAACCTCCGCCTCTTGGGCTCAACCGATTCTCAGTCCTTACCCTCTCCAGTAGCTGGGACCACAGGTTACCATACCTGGCTAATTTTTGTATTTTTAGAAGAGGCAGGGTTTCGCCATGTTGGCCAGACTGGTCTTGAACTCCTGACCGCAGGTGATCTGCCTGCCTCCTGCCCTGCAAAGCATTGGGATTACAGGTGTGAACCACTGTGCCTGGCCCACGTTCCCTTCTCAGTACACTTGGAGAGAAAACAGATTGCTGCCTGCCAGCCCAACTAGGTGCTCCGAAAATGTCATCCTGCCTTTTGGTCACTAGGTGGTGCTCTTCCCTTAAGCCTTTCTCTATTAAAATCTCATATGGGGTAATTAACTGTATTTCCTTTGTTCTTTCCAAGGGTTGAGTTGTAACTAGCCCAAACCAACTTATTAATCTAGAATTTTAAAAACTTTAGGCTTTGTCTTTTCTTCTTCTTCTTCTTTTTTTTTTTTTTTGGTGGGAGAAAGAATATAGAAGGCTTTTCCTTCTCTGCAACGATTTTGTGGCTTCCTAGAGGTCAGGAGAGTGTTGGTCATGGGAAAGAAGGTTGAATTCAGTCTGCCCACATGGGCGTGCCTAGCTTTAGAACAATGCTATTTAGGAGAAGTTGGAAGTTACACCCTTTGGTGAGAAGCTGTGTCTGTTTTTTTCCATGATTGCCATAATTAACTCAAATACCAGCTGTACATTAGTCTGTATTTCTGTTCATGGTTGAGTTCAGTGTGTCCAGAGACTGGAAGGGTGCTTTGCACTCACAAGAGTGCCCGTGTGGAGCTCCATGGGATGTGAATTATTGTTGGTCACCAGTTCTGGCTGACATTGGAATCACTTGAAGAGCTTTTGTAATATGCAGATTCCAAAGCCCTGTGACAAACCTATTGAATTTGTACCTCCCAGGTTGAATTTTTTGTTTTTTGTTTGTTTGTTTGTTTTTTGAGGCGGAGTCTCACTCTGTCACCCAGGCTGGAGTGTAGTGGCATGATCTTAGCTCACCGCAACCTCTGCCTGCTGGGTTCAAGCCATTCTCCTGCCTCAGCCTCCCAAGTAGCTGGGATTACAGGCACCTGCCACCATGCCTGGCTAATTTTTGTATTTTTTTTTTTTTTTTTTTTTTTTTTGGGGCTGGTCACCGGCTCTGTCGCCTAGGCTGGAGTGCAGTGGTAGCGATCTTGGCTCACTGCAAGCTCCGCCTCGGGTTCCGCCATTCTCCTGCCTCAGCCTCCCAAGTAGCTGGGATTACAGGCACCTGCCACCATGCCTGGCTAATTTTTTTGTATTTTAGTAGAGACAGGGTTTCTCCATGTTGGCCAGGCTGGTCTCGAGCTCCTGACCTCGGGTGATCCACCTGCCTCAGCCTCCCCAAGTGTTGGGATTACAGGCGTGAGCCACTGTGTCTGGCCCTGGCTTGATTTTGATGCTTAGCTAGGTTTGGGATCCATTGGATTATTTAACACCCAAGATGCCTTTTGTTTTTAATGGTATTTTCTCAACGTGTTTTAAAAATGAAGACCATGAGATACTTATGAGATAGTAGAACTTTCCCCCACATCGGTGAAGTAAAAATCTTAGGATTTGGATAGCCAGATTATCTTAGGCATTAAAAAAGATCACACTGACACCCTCTCTTTTTATAGGGATTCGCAGAGGCATTTTTGGAACATCTCTGGAAAAAATTGCAGGATCCAAGTAATCCTGCCATCATCAGGCAGGCTGCTGGAAATTATATTGGAAGCTTTTTGGCAAGAGCTAAATTTATTCCTCTTATGTAAGTAGCCTAATTTTCCGAGTACTTTTTAATATCATGCTTTAAAAAGAGTATAGCATTGTCTCAAGTCAGAAATATCTCCCTTATGTTTTTGGTATGTTTTTAAAGTGAATAAAATCCCTACTCTGTGCAAGACGTTTATATTTTTAAGCGGTGATTTTAGAATAAAGTGTCTCCTTTTTTATATATAAAACCCCGTATGTAAGGCTTTTGTCATCTCTTTTGTGTGGTTGCACTTAAAGATCCATTTGTTTTTGTGGATAGAGGACAGTGTTGTATAGTGTTTTGATTCGTTTTGTAGGTTTGTCATTTTTTCATTTGCATTCCGAATCTATTGTATCTGTTAAAGCTGAAGAAAAACCCTTTTAAAGGTAATAGACCTATCTAGGAGGCCAGTTTCTTCCAGTGGCCCATGAAGATATCTTTGGACAAGGATGCTGTTGAAACCCTTCCGCAACCACAAAATTATTTACCATAGGACTTGACTAGGATGCATCAGGGAATACTGAAGTCCACCAGACCGTCTTTCTCTTGAGAGGTGTTGGTGAACGTGTCCTATTTGGCCAATCACCCTAAGAGGGGTGCCTTCGAGATGGTTAGGAGAACCTGCTTTCCATCCTTTGGGACGTTCTTAGGGGCTCACCTGTTCCTAGAAGGTCAGAGCTACTCTGCCTTGTAATTGGAAGGTTGTCCTCCTACGCACCCATCCTTATCCTTCCTTTCTTTGCTTTTCCTCTGTACCCATGGGTATTATTTAAAGAAACCTATGAACTTACTTAGCATGGTTTGTAATGAAAGGCAGTTGTGTGTTTTTGTGTTATTCTGGTTTTTTTATGAAGTGTAAAGTTGACTTGAATTTTTCTTTTCTCTAGTACTGTAAAATCATGCCTAGATCTTTTGGTTAACTGGCTGCACATATACCTTAATAACCAGGATTCGGGAACAAAGGCATTCTGCGATGTTGTTCTCCATGGACCATTTTACTCAGCCTGCCAAGCTGTGTTCTACACCTTTGTTTTTAGACACAAGCAGCTTTTGAGCGGAAACCTGAAAGAAGGTCAGTGTTGTGGGAGTGCTGGACTGGATTTTCCTTGTGTTCTTGTCACCCTTCAGAGTGGTGATTCATTACTTTTTTAAGATTTTTATAAAAACTGGATTCAGAAAACTTCATGTACACTCAAACTTTTAATTATAATTTCAAGCAGCTCATAGGCCCCTACAAACCGCTTAAGATAGATTTGAGCTTGAGAACCCTACAAACCCCTTAAGATGGATTTGAGGTTAAGAAAGAGGTTTCTGTCTTTGAAGGTTTGAAATGTGAAGATGTCTCCAGAGGTGAGGCTGAGCCCTGGGCTGTGCCAGCGCCCTGTACAAAGCGTCAGGTGGATGCACCTTCTCTTTGTTGTCCTTGTAACAGCCCAGTAAATGGCAGGTATTCTCCCTTTACAGACAGCACCAAAGCACAAGAAAGTCATTTACCCAAGATCACATGGTTATTGGCAGGATTAGAAAACTGAAGCCAGGTTCGGCTGACCCTGAAGTTTGAGTTTATATAGATTAAACTCTGCCTGAAGCCTTGAGACTTAATTGACCAGTATTGTTTTGCTAATTTCTAGGAGTTACTTATAATTCAAATCTATCAGTTGAAAGTTACTAGATTAGTGTGTTTTAGTTGAAGAGAGCCTCCAAGAACAGTGTTTATAAGTCATTGTAAATTGTTCTGTTTATGAATAATTCACATGGTTTTGTGGGTCGCTTCCTCTAAACCGGGGTCTCTCAACCCTGCACGGTTGCCATTTGGGCTGCATCATCCTTCATTGTCGGGGGCTGTCCTCTGCACTGTAGGATGTTTAACAGCCTCCACCTACTAGCTGCCAACAGCAGTCCCTGACCACCCCCAGCTGTGACAACTAAAACTGTCTCCAGACACTGCCAGGTGTCCTCTGCGGGGTCGCAGTCTCCTTGGGTTAACAGCCACAGCTCTAAACTGAAAGTTGTACGTGTTGCATTATATGTGTTTACCTACATCCTACATGCTTCTAAAAGATGTTGTATGAACTAGTAGGATGAGGTTTTATCACAAGGTAAGTAACTACAAGCTCTGCTTTTCTTTGTATAAATTAATGTCAGGAATCTGAATTAAATATCTTGTTTTTGTAAGCCGTGACATCCCATTTAGGTAATTTTTATTGAAATATGCATCCAAGAAACTCCTAAGAAAAATATACTTAAGTACAATTTGGTCAGCTTGCCTCTTAAAATAAGTGTGATGTCTTTATTTTACTCATGTAGGAGAGAATTGTATTCATTAGGTCTAAGAAAGTGGTTTCTGTCTAAATTTGCCTTCTGTTGAGGTAGAAGGCAAATTTGGAATTTTCTTGTTTAGAAAAAAACTACAAATGACTACTGTGCACTACAGGCGCCCGCCACATAGCCTTTGCTCTGTGCCAGGCAGTTCTAACAGCACTCAGCTTCACTAACAAGACATGCGAGCTAGAATCAAATTGCTGTTTTATTTTGTTGCCTGTCACAATTGTTAGCTGAAACCAAATCACAAGGTCTTTTTCTCCCTCTGTATTAACTCAGCATACACTGAGCTTACAAACATATGAACTTCACATTGTCGTGGAATCTTACAGCCTTCTACTTCCTGAGTTTTCTTTAGAGAAGCTGCCTTGGTGTTCAATGAATGTGGTTAGCCTAGTGATACTCTTCTGGGCCATATACTGTGTGACTATCTGCATGGACCTTTATTTAAAGCATTTCTGCAAATAAATTTTTTAAGTTTTTTTTTAAATGTGTGATAATTTGTGCTTTTAAAGATATCTTACACTTTTCACTTATTTGTACCTTTAAAAAAATCTTTTTTTTTTTTTAAACCAAAGGTTTGCAGTATCTTCAGAGTCTGAATTTTGAGCGGATAGTGATGAGCCAGCTAAATCCCCTGAAGATTTGCCTGCCCTCAGTGGTGAATTTTTTTGCTGCAATCACAAAGTAAGTTATTTACGCTTTCTTAATGGGAGTTATTTTTATTTATTTATTTATTTATTTATTTATTTATTTATTTATTTTATTTTTTGAGACGGAGTCTTGCTCTGTCGCCCGGGCTGGAGTGCAGTGGCGCAATCTCGGCTCACTGCAAGCTCTGCCTCCCGGGTTCACGCCATTCTCCTGCCTCAGCCTCTCGAGTAGCTGGGACTACAGGCGCCCGCCACCACGCCCGGCTAATTTTTTTGTATTTTTAGTAGAGACGGGGTTTCACCGTGGTCTCGATCTCCTGACCTCATGATCCGCCCGCCTCAGCCTCCCAAAGTGCTGGGATTACAAGCGTGAGCCACCGCGCCTGGCCTCTTGATGGGAGTTTTTAAAAATATTTTTATTTATGTTTAGTATTGTAAGAGTCTGTTAAATTTCTGTGAAATTAGTAACATTATAAAAGGCCAGGCATGGTGGCTGACGCCTGTAATCTCAACATTTTGGGAGGCTGAGGTGGGAGGATTGCTTGAGGCCAGGAGTTAAAAGACCAGCCTGAGCAACATAGTGAGACCCTATCTCTACAAAAAAATTTTAAAAATTAGCTGGGTGTGGTTGCCTGTGCCTGTAGTCCCAACTACTCAGGAGGCTGAGGTAGGAGGATCACTTGAGCCCAGGAGTTCAAGGATGCAGTGAGCCCTGATTGTACCACACACTCGAGTCTGGGCTCCAGAATGAGACCCTGTCTCTTAAACAAAAACAACCCAGTCCTTGCAGGAAATACTGTGATACAGCTATTGTTTTTATACTTTGATGGCATTGGAAGTTGCTACTACTTCTTGTCCAAAGGGCAGCACTTTGAAATAAGTAAGGCAACCAGTAAGCTGAGAGGGGCAAAGCCATAGATGCTTATTAGAGTGACTCCTGTAATAGTAACAGAAATAAACTGGACGTGAGGCAAATGTTCACCTGTAAGAGATTGATTTAGAGAGTTCTGTTCTCTCAGGTCTGGTAGCTATGGCTAATCCATAGCCTTTGCTCTGTACCAGGCAGTTCTAAGCACTTTACATAGAACTCATTTGATCCTCAAACAGCCCTCTAGCATGAAACCCTGTTTATCAACAGGGAGGTGGAGGTACAGAGAGGTAAAATCACTTGCCTAAAGTCATAGAGCTAGACTGGCAGCACAGATTTAAATGTAGTCTGGCTCCTTTGTAAGCTTTCACTAAGTTATTCTGCTTTATGGAGGAAGCGAATTGGAGAATTGAATATTCAATGAGGATATTTAGGCCGGATCATAGCTGAAAATCTTCAACAGATAAGAGCCAGCAGCATGCTGAGCTCTATCAGCCTCTTTAGTTCTCCTTTGCTAGGCGTCTGGTTCAAGGTGTCTTCTCTTCTGAGTCTCAATGATAGTAAAGGATTAGGAAAAGGCATAAAGAGACCAATAAGCAACGGTGGTGAGTGGGTGGAGGCTTCAGCACGTTGGTTAAGATGGTGAGCAGCTCGAAGAGAGGACGAATGAAGCAAAGCAGAGGCCGCTGCCCCCTGGTATATTCTCGGGGCGGGGGAACAGAGGACTGCATTTGTGAACCATCTCGTCCAGGGGCTCTCGATTTGGGGTTGGCGTGCACGTTGGAGGCACAGAGTGTGATGCGATGTGAGGCTAAGAGCAAGGGATTGAAATAAAAGTCTCTGCCTAGGTACAGATATGGTAAATAAAGGTGTGTACCATCTGTAGCTGTTGCTTTTGCCCACGTGATGGTTTTGAGATTGAACCATATTGACACAAAGCTTTATTTTGATTTTAACAGCTGTGTTATGTTCTGGGCATCTTTTTTACTGAGTCTTTGTTGGGATTTCATCTGTTAGTTTTTGTCTTTTTTTTTTTTTTTGAGACAAGGTCTTGCTCTGTCACCCAGGCTGGAGTGCAGTGGTGCGATCTTAGCTCACTACAACCATCACCTCCCAGCCTCATGCAGTTCTCCTGCTTCAGCCTCCTGAGTAGCTGGGACTACAGGCGCCTGCCGCCGTGCCCAGCTAATTTTTGTATTTTTAGTAGAGACGGGGTTTCACCATGTTGACCAGGCTGGTCTCAAACTCCTGAGCTCAAGTGAACCGCCTGCCTCAACCTCCCAGAGTGCTGGGATGACAGGTGTGAGCCACCGCGCCCAGCCGGCTGTGTTAGTGTGTTAATGCTCAGGAACACTCTTGTGTGTGTGTCCTTGTGTGTGGGCACACGCTTCCTTGTCACACACCCGGAAGTGCGGTCAGCTGCGGGGTTGTAGGAGATGCAGATCTTCAACTTTACCTCATAGTGCAAACCACCCTCCAGTGTGGTTTTGCTGATGTGTCCTCCACCAGGAGGAGGGGTCAAGTGCTGTGAGCCTCGGCTAACAGGACAGAAATCAAAGTATGTGGCTTGAAGTTGCCATGGTGACCTGAGAACCTGAGATGGAGAGTGACAGAAGTGAGATGTAAGTCCTCATCTTGGAGAAGCTGTCCAATAAATAATTTTTCAAGTTGCTCAGTCATTTAGAGACAACTACTGGAAAAATTAAAAACATAATTGTCTTTTTTTATTTTATGTTTTCTTCTGTGCATTTAACTGTTCTCACTTAGCATGCTTAGTCCTTTCTGTGCCTGTTTTTGAGGTCATGACTTGGTCAACCCCACGTCCCTCCTTCAGTAAAGGCTTATTTCTTCTTCAGTGCTTCTTCAGCAAGTCTCTTCACCAACCACTGTTTCCTCCTGAGTAACTCCTGAATCCCTTTTCCACCAACCCTCTAATTCTTTTGCAAACAGTAAAAATAAAGACACCTATAGTTATGTAATCTAAGAGTTTTGCCTTGCAAACATTTATTTTTGATGAATAATATCTATTACTCATTAAAATATAAGCCAAGTTTCACATTCTGAGTGATAGCCACATTTTCTTTCTCCTTAGCAAACTTGCAAATAGAAGACCCATAGAACGGTACCCTAAAAGTGTTACTTTCTGCTTTATATTGTTATTTTTACTAGCACATGTTATATTCAGCAATTTCTCTGTGGTAGATACAGTTGTCACACGCAGCTCACATCCGCACAGAGTCACTCCAGCATGGTAATGCCTCTGTCTGTGTTGTTTTTTTGTTCCACAGTAAGTACCAGCTCGTCTTCTGCTACACCATCATTGAGAGGAACAATCGCCAGATGCTGCCAGTCATTAGAAGTACCGCTGGAGGAGACTCAGTGCAGACCTGCACAAACCCGCTGGACACCTTCTTCCCCTTTGATCCCTGTGTGCTGAAGAGGTAGGTACTTTTAAACATTGACGCTGGAGAAGGTGGATTTTTTTTTTCTTTTTGAGATGGAGTCTTGCTCTGTTGCCCAGGCTGGAGTGCAGTGGTGTGATCTCGGCTCACCGCAAGCTCCGCCTCCCACGTTCATGCCATTCCCCTGCCTCAGCCTCCTGAGTAGCTGGGACTACAGGCACCTGCCACCACACCAGGCTAATTTTTTGTATTTTTAGTAGAGATGGGGTTTCACTGTGTTAGCCGGGATGGTCTCAATCTCCTGACCTCGTGATCCGCCCACCTCGGCCTCCCAAAATACTGGGATTACAGGCGTGAGCCACCGTGCCCGGCCAGGAGGTGGATTTAAATGTGATACACGTTTGCTTTTCCCAAGATTGGGATTTAGGGTTCTTCGCCAGAAGTGGCCCTTCCTCGCTGTTGATGAGCGTCTCGTGGTCTCCCTGCGTATATTTCACAGGTGCAAAGTAGAGGATGCCTAGCAGGACTTGCCGAGTGGCGCAGGCACCCGAGGGTGGGTAGATTTTTGCCTCACTAGGAGCCAGACTGACATCAAGGGTTTTTATTTTTTGTTTTTCTTTAAGCTGTTATTTAAACATATAAGGTTATGGGGATAACAGTGGCAGGACAGGGGAGGGTGCTGTCTTTGCTTGCTTCATAATTTTCTGCCAAGTGTCTTGTTCCTTCCTCTAGAGGCCACACCCCATTCTGTTGCGCAGGATAAGCAAAACACAAACGATTGGCTGCGCGTAATGGCTCACGCTTGTAATCCCAGCACTTTGGGAAGCTGAGGCGGGTGGATTACTCGAGGTCAGGAGTTCAAGACCAGCCTAGCCAAGATGGTGAAACCCTGTCTCTACTAAAAATACAAAAATTAGCCAGGCGTGGTGGCGGGCGCCTGTAGTCCCAGCTACTTAGGAGGCTGAGGCAGGAGAATCGCTTGAACCCGGGAGGTGGAGGTTGCAGTGAGCCGAGATTGCGCCACTGCACTCCAGCCTGGGCGACAGAGTGAGACTCTGTCTCAAAAAAAAAAAAAAAAAAAGTGATTTATCTAGATGAGTTATTCTAGAAAACCACTGGGCCAGCCTTAACTTGGCACTTGTATAAGGAAGCAGGATTTTTGCTTATTATGGTTTCTAAAATAACTAGCAGCATCATGACCATCTGGGATTGTCTGGTCCCTGAAGTCTTGGTTGACTGAAACCAGATCAGTTGTTTTTCCTAGACTTACTTTTCAGCAAATTACTACAGAAATATAAAAAAGAGAGTTCCAGAATATTACAGTTTCATTTTCATTTGGATATACTATATATAACTGACTCGTCAGTCTTTGTAAAGTTTAGAAACAATTTCACTTGAAAATGGAAAGATGAAAAACGGTAGTTCAATACTCCATCGACATGAGTGAATGAACTCTTACACAGAAAGAGCCACATTAGTTACAGCATTTACATAGAGGGGTTTTTCTTTTTTTTTTTTTTTTGAGACGGAGTCTCGCCCTGTCGCCCAGGCTGGAGTGCAGTGGCATGATCTCGGCTCACTGCAAGCTCCACCTCCCAGGTTCAGGCCATTCTGCCTCAGCCTCCTGGGTAGCTGGGACTACAGGCGTTCGCCACCACGCCCAGCTAATTTTTTGTATTTTTAGTAGAGACGGGATTTCACCGTGTTAGCCAGGATGGTCTCTATCTCCTGACCTTGTGATCCGCCTGCCTCGGCCTCCCAAAGTGCTGGGATTACAGGCGTGAGCCACTGTGCCTGGCCGGGTTTTTTTTAATGTAATTATTTGAGCTGTAGTTTTCACTTCTTGGTTTTGGGTAATAGGTCTTGTGAGAAAAGATCCAAACCAATTTTGACTTCTGCTGAAGTATTTAACTTGACTTTGAAATGTGATCTTTGTTGACAGGTCAAAGAAATTCATTGATCCTATTTATCAGGTATGGGAAGACGTGAGTGCTGAAGAGCTACAGGAGTTCAAGAAACCCATGAAAAAGGTCAGTTTGTGATTGATTGAGCACACTCTGGGAATCTCCTTTCTGGTTCCAGGTCACTGTCAGATAGTAAGTGGCAAGTCGCTCATGCATGTAATCTCTGCACTTTAGAGGGTCAAGGCCAGAGGATTGCTTTGAGACCAGCCTGGGCAACACAGTGACACCCTGTTTCTACAAAAAAAATTTAAATTAGCTGGGCGTGGTGGTGCACACCTGTAGTCCCAGCTCCTCTGGAAGCTGAGGTGGGAGGTCAAGGCTGCAGTGAGCTGTAAATGCAGCACGCACTCCATCCTGGGCAACAGAGCAAGACCCTGTTTTCTTTAAAAAAGCACACCGAAACCGTGTCTTACTCATTTTGCCTTTATAAAATTCCAAGCCCAGGATTTGCTGTTATTTAAAGAGTCTGTGGCTTTTTTGGATAAATTGCTTAAACCAGACACTTCACATACTGACATGTTAGAAGCGAAGGTTGATTACAAAATAGCTGAACAAATTTCCATCTTTTCCACTTGCGCATTCTCACCAAGTAACAATTTGCAGTTGACTCATGTTGAAATTGCCCCAGCAGTTTACATTAGTTTTATAGATCTTCATGAGTGGGTGGTGAAGACGCAGGTTGCAGTATACCCTCCAGGTTACATGAGGTGGAGCCGAGACAGTCACAGTTAGAGAGGAAAGTTACAATCCAGGAATAAAGAATTTCGCTGCTCTGTTGCTTGGGAAGCACATTTGTTTTCTCATTAAAAGCAGCTTCAAGACGGCCTTTTTGTTGTTGTTTTTAATAAGTAGTCATTGGAAAGCCCCTTTCATCTTTTTCTTTATGTTTTGCATTTGTTGAGGGGCGTGTAATTCATTCACATTGTGTTAGGTACAAGAGCTCTAACACTGGGCAAGAATGACTCGTCATGTTTCCTGTCCCCATTGAGCTTCAAATCTGTTTGCAAGTCAGACTTGAAACAAATGATTACAGTGTGTGATGAGCAGTTATGTGGGTATGTTGGTAAGAAGGAAGTGCTTATCAGAGGGAGCTTTTGTTCTGTTCTGTTTTGTTTTTTTAGAGACTTGGTCTTGCTATGTTGCCCAGGCTGGATTCAGAACTCTTGAGCTCAAGCAATCCTCCCACCTCAGCCTCCCGAGTAGCTGGGACTACAGGCGTGTGCTACTACACTGGCTTTCTTTTGAAATTAAGATATTTTCTTCACCATCTTTACAAACGTAACACCTTCCTGAGGAAGGAATTGTTGAAAGCTTTTCAGTCAGCACTGGTGATCTTACTGATGATTTCTGATGTTTCTACAGGAGGTAGTGGAAGATGAAGATGATGACTTTCTGAAAGGCGAAGTGCCCCAGAATGATACCGTGATTGGGATCACACCGAGCTCCTTTGACGTGCATTTCCAAAGTCCTTCAAGTAGTGTGGGCTCCCCATCCGTGTTGTACATGCAAACCAGTCCCCTCTGACGCCAGAGATTTGTGACTGAGATGTGACATTTGGGATTCCCCATCACTCGTCATGGCCTCAGCACCCAGCTCGTGCCATTGGGCATTGATGGCATTGAACTAGAGCGAGTGCCTCGGCTGTGGCACTTCCACGTTCGACTGAATCAAGCATCTGAAACTGGGTTTTTTTGTTTGTTTGTTTCCCTTACAGACAAAATGAAGACTATCATGTGCAATCTTTTACAGTGGGGTTGATGATACATTTGGAAGGATTTGCTTGTTTAATATGTACATTTTTTGTGTTAACAGCTTTTTGACACAATTACTGGGTAATTTCTAATATAGGCAGCAGACTGTTTCGCGGGTTGCTGTTTTAACATGGGTTTTTGTCAGATCCATGGTCATGGGACTTTGCTGACCAGCTTTCAGTGAAGAGTCCTCTAAGATAAAACTTCTATTTAAAGACTTTAACTAGAAAGTGTTTATTTTGGCTACATTGTTCACCTTCTGCTGTATTGGTATTTGTCTGTTGGGATTTCAAGGGAGCATAGAGAAGATAAAAGGAAAGCCGAGAGCTGGCCCGACGTGGTCTGGGACACAGAGTTGGAGCTGGCACTGAAGGAGATCTCCAGGGACTTCAGAGACCAATAAAAGCCCATAGGGAAGAGACAGGATATAGGGAAACAGAATCAGATGTGTAATATACTTGGCACAGCGAAAAAATGGATTTAAAAGACAAAAATGGAGGTCCAGGTAGATGTAATTCAAACGGACTGAAAGTGAGCCTGGGCTCGTGTAAAACACATGAGATTGGATTTGACCCCTTGGCTCTCGAGTGTCCCCTTGGATCTAGAACTGCTCCTTGGTGGCCATTAGATCGAGTCAGTTTTGATCTGCATCAGTTAGTTATTGAGAATTTCTTTGTTCAAACAGGAAAATGTTTTTAGATGATTTGGTGGTACGGTTCTGCTCACAACAATAGGTGGAAGTTCCTAGTGCAGTCTTGGTCTGATGGCTGCGCATATCGTGCATTCAGCCTGGTGAAATCCTTCTCCAAAGCCTCTTTTTGTATTTTTATAACTAAATAGAGGAAGTCTTCAGAAGACCTCGCTTTATAACAAATTTGTGCAAACACTGCTAGAGTCATTTTGAAGCTCAAGCATTTTCACTTTGTTTCCTACATGTGTACTTTTTCGTTTACTTGCGAAAATGGCCATCTTTAAGCATATTTATTTTCTGGCACTTCTATTTATTTAAAGGCAAGCAATATTTTCTTGATCATAAATATTTTGTAATGAAATACTTCCTCTTTCCCAGGGCTTTGTATGCGCTTGTATAATTACATTGATGGCAATGTAGAGTTTGAATTTCAGTCTGTAAATACTTTTTTGGAAAATAGAAATTTTTATTGCTTTAAAATTTTGGATATGGGTGGTTTTCTTTTGGGGGCTTGGTGGAAAGTCATTTGAGAACTTTAAGGTAATCTTTTTAACTGCTGGCAAAATGTTGATTTTTTTATATTACATAAAATGAGTAAATGAAATTCCCCAGAAATTAATAGTAAGTGGGGTCTTTGTGGGTTGGGAAGTAGTTTTAATGTAGAAAGATATTTACAGATAAGTCTGTTTAATTTCAAAGGAGTTTGTGAAAAAAAAAATCCATGGCGAAAATAAAACAATGACATGGTTAATCTGGAACTTTCGTTCTTATACCAATAAAAGGAGGCACCTCAATACATGTTCTTTCAATTTCTGTTTTTTTTTTTTTTTTTAATTTAATGTATTAAAGCATTTTGCAGTGGAAAACTCCTGAGGCATTGCTGTTGAGAAGGGAGAAATAGTGCCGGGGTGGTGGGGAGCTTGATGAAATTCATTGCATGCCGGGGTGAGGATGGCTTCCGTGTGCACTGTATGAAGTATCCACGACTCTCCTTAATCACACCCAGCCAAGAGTGATTGAGGCTTGAGCAGGTCCAAGGGAAGCAGAACTTCTTTCAAAAAGTTACATGCTTTGAAGGGACATCTATGAGGAAAAATACTGTGAAATCTCCTTATAAATTACTTGCCAACAATGGGAATTTTTCCTTTCACTAAAAAGCAAGCTGTCAGTTGTAGGAGTCTCCAGGGTCTGTCTTTTTGTCTGTGTGCTCTGGTTTGGTCTTCCTTAATGAGAAGTGGCTGAATTTTTACAAGTCAACTTACCGAGTGCAGCGGGCTTCCTTTCCTAACCAGCTGTTTGACCTTGAGCAAGTTACCTAACTTCTCTGAGCGCTAATTAAACTGTAAAATGGAAATAAGATACTAGTGTAAGGCTTTAAGGATTTGATGCATGTACAAGTTAATGGCCATTGTTTTCTCGTAAGAAAGGAAGCACTTTCATGGGAAGTTTTTTTCGGTTAAAGATAACGTCCATTTCTTCCATAATACCTACCTCCCTGGTACCAACTTAGATCTGAACTGGAGAGGAGGAACCAGCGTGTTTCCCTTGCCGAGCAGTGCTTACGACGGTGGTTCTTAACCCTGGCTATGCCCTAGAATCAGTCCCTCAGGGAGTGCTGAGAAACTAAGGATGGCCAGGCTCACATCACACCAACTCAACCTCTGATTGAATCAGTCTCCAGAAGAGGGGTCTGGACATGGATGGTTTTTAAAGCCCTCCGGTGATTGAAAGGTGCAGGCTGCCTTGAGAACTGTTCATTGGTTTACAACTGCATCCTTTTTTGTTTCAACTAATTGAACATCCAAATCTCCACCATGTTTTCTTCTACCATGTTTTCTTCCATCAAATGCTTTCCTTTTGTGTGTTTCAGTCTGACTGGATCGTTGAGTAGGATTTATAATGTATCTAATAATTTGGGGCCAGGTGTGGTAGCTCATGCCTGTAATCTGAGCACTTAGGGAGGCCAGTGAAAGGATCTCTTGAAGCCAGGAGTTTGAGATCAGCTGGGGCAACATAGTGAGACCCCCATCTCTACATTAAAAATTTTGAAACACAAATTGGGATCCTTTCACTAAGTATTTACTAAGGTTCTGTATAACATTCATCATTCTTTTTTTTGAGACAGAGTCTCACTCTATCACCCAGGCTGGAGTGTAGTGGTGCAATCACGGCTCAACAACTGCAACCTCTGCCTCCTGGGTTCAAGTGATCCGCCCACCTCAGCCTCCCGAGTAGCTGGGACTACAGGTACGCACCACCATGCCTGGCTAATTTTTGTATTTTTAGTAGAGATGGGGTTTCACTATGTTGGCCAGGCTGGTCTTGAACTCCTAACCTCAAGCAATCTGTCTGCCTTGGCCTCCCACAGTGCTGGGATTACAGGTGTGAGCCACCATGTCTGGCCTCATAAAACTGTAATTTAAAAAATATTTCCCTTTATATATTCTTTGAACCTTGCCATCAGCTGTCTTGTGAGGTAGGCAGGTTGGTTTCCTATCTTAAAGAAACAGGCTTTCCAACATTGTAATTAGTGCTTTCTTTTTCTTTTCTTTTTTTTTTTTTTGAGACGGTCTTGCTCTAATCACCCAGGCAGGAGTGCAGTGGCGCAGTCGTGCCTCATTGCAGCCTTGACCTCTTGGGCTTGATTGAGCCTCCTAAGTAGCTGGGACTACAGGCCTGCCACCATGCCCAGATAATTTTTGTATTTGTTGGAGAAGCAGGGTTCCCTGTGTTGTCCAGGCTCGTCTCGAACTTCTGGGCTCAAGTGAGTCCTCCTTCGGCCTTTCAAAGTGCTGGGGTTACAGGCATGAGCCACAGTGCTGGCCACACACCTGCTATTGCTTCCTCATTGCCTATAGACTAAAATTTGTGGAGCTGGGGTGGGAAGAGAGGTAGGGGAGTGTTTCCTGCTTGTTATCTGACTCATTTAGTCCTTTAACACAGGACTCAGCCTAGGAGACTGATAACCTGAGATTACTTGAAAAAAGATCACCCAAAAATGAAAAACCAGTTAGGCAAACTGTGCCAGCCCCAGGCAGAACCCACAGAACCTTGTTCTTCACCTTTGCACTTCCAAATGCCTCACTTTGATTGACTACTCTTTGCTCTGCAATTCCAATAATAGCTATCTTTAGAGTGTTTAGTATGTACCAGGTGAAACAAACATGCTATTCTACAAAACCAGTTCAGGGAAGTTGAGTAACTTGCTCTAGGCCAGCCTGCTGGTCATTGATCACCCCGGATTCAAACCGTTTTTAGCTCCGAGCTTCCTAGTTGGGACTTGACTTAATGTCACCTGCGTTAGAATGAGTTGTTTACAGTCTAGGAGCATCTTACAGTGATGGAGAGCACTGCCTTTGGAATCAGGCAAAGCTAGGTTCAGTCTTCGTTCTACTACTTATTTCTACTACTTTGAGCAAGTTACTGTATCTGTTATAACGGAGGTGTTGATAGTAGCTCCTACATTTGTGAGGACAAGTGAGAAATGTAGATGTAATAATACAGATAAATAATTTCCTGGTAGCTAGAAATAGAGTTATTTTGGATGAGAAGTTGGGTAACCTGGCGATGGGAACACCATCTTCTACAGTCACTTCTTTACTGTAGTAAATTTCCTGGTATTTTTGTTGAATGGGGTGTGTAAGCTGAGGGGGAGATTTATGAAAGAAGACAATGAATACAGATGATAAAATTCTAATAAAATTTCTGCTCTATCATGTGGCTCCTCTGTATCTTTTGTAAACTCACCACTATATCTTTTGTAAAATTACTTTTTGTTAATGTGCTGCAGAGTCGGATGAATTTGAGCAATATTTCCAAGTTTTAGAAGAGAGCTCCACGGTGAGACATCTCTCACCTTGGGGACCTGTCCTCAGATTAGGCTCTGCAGTCAGTATCCGCAAATCCTTACCCCACGGTTCCCAGCCCACCTGTGAGTGGCCTATTGGATTCCAGTCACGACGTGTTAATCGATGATCTCTTTCGTACGTGGGGCTAGCACAGTTCAGGATATATTTTCTCAGTTTAAGACCGTTTACATTTATTTTTATTATGATTTTTAGAAACAGAGCCTCCCTCTGCAGTGCCCAAACATAGCTCATTGCAGCCTCCCACTCCTAGGGTCAAGAGATCCTCCCGCCTCAGCCTACAGAGTGGCTGGGATTACAGGTGCATGCCACCATGCCCAGTTAATTTTTAAATTTTTGGCAGAGACGCGGGTATGGGGGAGGGTGGGTCTCACTATGTTGCCCAGGCTAATCTCGAACTCCTGGCCTCAAGCGATCCTCCCGCCTCGGCCCCCCAAAGTGACGGGATTACAGGCATGAGCCACCGTGCCCGCCTGATTAGGTTTATTATTACTCATTGAATGCAATCCTACGGAGCTGCACAGCAGGGTCCCAAACTCAAGCTTGTGGAAGGTCACACACCTGGGAACCTAAAGCGCAGCAGTCGGAGCCAGAACCCGCCCCGGGAACTCTCCCGGAGGCTCTCTTGGCTGGTGCAGCTGCTCCCTGGCAGCTCCCCTTTCCCCCCTCCTTCACTCCCACGCTTTTGGGACTTCACTTCCCAGCTCCCCTTGCGGAGGAGGCGGGCCCCGGGCTGCTTCCGGGGCCGCTTCCTGGCTTTGGACTACATTTCCCGTGAGGCCTTGCGCTCATATCCTGGATTTCTCCAGTCTCTTCGGCCGGCGCCGCCTCCGCCTGGACTCCACTTCCCGGCAGCGCCGGCGGTGGGGCAGGGCAGGACGAGGCGGGACGTGCGGCCCGAGGGGCGGGGGCGGCGGGCGGCCCAGGGCTGCGGGCGGGGGCGGGGGCGGGGGCCACCGCCTCCCTGGGCCTGCCTGGGCGGCCGCCTCCGCGATGCCGCTGCTCGTCGAGGGGCGGCGAGTGAGGATGCCGCAGTCAGCTGGGGACCTCGTCCGAGCCCACCCGCCTTTGGAGGTGAGTGGGGCGCGGCGCGGGGCTTCGGGGCGGGCCCGAGGGGAAGCTGCAGGGCGGGCAAGCGCCCTCCTCACCCCACCGCCGCCCGCCTCAAGCGACACAGACTTGAAACTTGGCGCTGTTGGCACATCCGGAGCCCCGGCCGTTGGCTCGCGTCTTCCCTTTGAGGGGTTCGGGATCTTTTGCCTTCTTTAGACTTCAGCGAGCTGCCGCGGAGGCCACTCTCTGACAGGGGAGGGGACGGGGGCCCAGAGAGGTTAGGTGACTTGCCCAAGGTCGCAGAGCACTGCGGTTCGGGGACACGCCGGGACCCCGCTGCAGCCCCCAGAGGGCTCGGTCCGTTTAGGCAAATCCGGCCGCCCGCCTTCGGGGACCCGCAGCCTGCGGTGAACGTTGCCTCGTCCTGGCGTCCCCGTGAAGCAGGAGGTTATTCCAGGGTGGGCTTCGGAGAGCGTTTGGGCTGGGGGATCTTGGCGGGGATCCCCAGTCCTTCCTCCTCTCTCTCCCCAACCCCCGGGGCGTAGGGCACCGAGTTATTTTTAGCCGGAAGAGAGAGCCCTGCTTTCCGCAGCTGGGCCATAGGACCACGCCCTGATGCACGGGTTTTGTTTTTGTTTCTGTTTTTTTTCTGCTTTTATGCTCAAATAGATCTCTGAACTCTTCTCCACGCTTCTGCAGGGACTGTTGGCAAGGGGGTTCTTAGTTTTTAAAAAGAGCGGGGCGTGGCGGCGGAGGCAAACGTCCTACTTGCCATAGATCCTGTTAAAGGGGAATCAATCAGTTCGTTGATTTGAGAGTCAAATATCGAGCCCCTAATATCTGTTGGGCACCGTAGTGATCACTGTCCCTGCCCTCGGAGTGTTTATGGTCTAGAAGGGAGAATGATTTCTGATGGAAGAAGGCTCGGATACTATAAACTGTTAAGTGCCATAAAGAAAAAGCGTCCCCTTTCACTCTGAGATGTGAAGCACAGGAACCTGACCAAGTGTGTTGGGTTGGGGAAGGCATTTAGAGGTTTCATCTGTCACAGCTGTACAGTTTGTGATTATTTTGTTTGCTTGTTTGTTCTCTATTTGATCTGTCCCAGAAGGTAAGCCTCCTGAAGGCAGATAAGAGTAGTGTCCTCGGCCGGGCGCGGTGGCTCACGCCTGTAATCCCAGCACTTTCGGAGGCCGAGGAGGGCGGATCACGAGGTCAGGAGATCGAGACCATCCTGGCTAACACGGTGAAACCCCGTCTCTACTAAAAATACAAAAAATACTGGCTAGGTATGGCTGCCTCTGTAGTCCCAGCTACTCGGGAGGCTGAGGCAGGAGAATGGCCTGAACCCCAGGGGCGGAGCCTGCAGTGAGCCGAGATCGCGCCACTGCACTCCAGCCTGGGCTAATAGCACTCCGTCTCAAAAAAAAAAAAAAAAAAAAAAGAGTAGTGTCCTCACTTTTGTATCCTCAGAGCGTAGGACGGTCCATGGCATAGAATTGGCGCTCAGTAAAGATTTGTTGCATAAATGAGGGCACACAATGACCCCTGAACGTGTTCTGAAGGGTGACAAGGACTTAACTGAGGGGGAGAAGGCAGACAGCTCTGTGTGATCCTCAGCTTGCATTTCAGGACCGACCATCGTCTGTTAGCCAACATGCACCGAGCTAGGCGTGGTGGCGTGTCACTTTATCCTTGCATTGTGTTACTGTCCTGTTAACTAGCGAAGTCAAGAGTAGGACTCACCAAGGAAAAATAATTTCAGCCGCCTGAAGAATTTAGGGGACCCTCTACTTTTATGTCTGTTTGAAAATGTCCGTGATAGAAAGTTAGTTGGGTGTCCCGGGCTGCACACTTAAGTGTAGAGGGGGATTTGGTGACATACCGGGGCTGCTCCTCTCGAAGGAAGCAAAGTTTTGGCCTATTTAAGAAGGCGTGTCCTAGAAAGGCTATGTACTGGGGACCAGTTTGTGTTACAGGAACTTTGGAAGGGGGCGATCACTTTGATTTGCGGCAGTGTAAGTGAAGAAGGATGCAGGCACGAGAGAGATTTGAAAAGGAGAAGAAGGGTGAGGGCATCGCAGCTGGGCAAGCCGCCTGGGGCACGGCGGGCAGGGAGGGGAAGGGCCCAGTGGGTGGGTGGCCTGGCCAGTTTCTCCGGAGCAGCCAGGGTGAGGAGGGGAAGCATGGAAAGTAAACCTACAGAGGTGGGTTGTACCCAGATGACCAAATGACCAAGGGGCTTAGATGGACCTTTCACCTACTTACTTAGCAACAGGGAGACATTAAAGGGTTGGTGTTGTTTTTCTTTTTTTTTTTTGAGACTTAGTTTTGCTCTGTGGCCCAGGCTGGAGTGCTGTGGCGCAATCTGGGCTCACTGCAACCTCCGCCTCCCAAGGTTCAAGCGATTCTCATGCCTCAGGCTCCCAAGTAGCTGGGATTACAGGCGCCTGCCACCACGCCCAGCTAATTTTTTTATTTTTGGTAGAGACAGGGTTTCACCATGTTGGCCAGGCTGGTCTTGAACTCCTGACCTCAAGTGATCTGCCCGTTTTGGCCTCCCAAAGTGCTGGGATTACCGGTGTGAGCCACTCCGCCTGGCCTGGATTATTTTTATATAACAAAGCGGGGTGTCCTCTTTGTAGGAAAGCAAAATATAATAATACAGAAAAGAAAAAAATAATGTATGACTACAACCATTCTTCAGTTTGATGAAAGTCCTAATGAAGGTTTTTCTTTGTATTTAATTTACTTTTTTTAAAAAAATGATAGCTTACTATATGTTGTTTTATAATGTGTCTTTTTCATGTAACGATGTGTTCTGAGTATGGAGTACCAACAGTTAGAAGCCTGTGTGTAGGTATGACTAGCAAATAACAATAACAGTAATACAGTGGAAGCTGCAAAGCACCGCAGCAAGAGTTACTGCTATTTCCATTTTACAGATGAGGACTGTGAGGCACAGAGAGGCTGGGAAACTGGACCCAGGCCCCACATCCTGGGACTGGTGAAGCCAGGATTGGAACCCTGGCAGCCTGCCCTTAACTCTGGAGCTGCGCTATTCAGTACAGTAGCCACGAGCTATGCGGTTACTTAGGATTTAAATTAAAAATCAATTAAAATTAGATAAAATTGAAAACTCAGTTCCTCAGTTGCAGTAGCCACATTTCAAGTGCTGAGCAGACAACATGGCTACTAATGAGACAGTGTGAATATAGACGGTGGCCATCCCTGCATAAAGTTCCTTTGGCCAGAGCTGTGTAGAGCCCTCCCTTAGTCACTCTTAACCAGTCACTGGGTACTCGGTAACCAGTCCTGCAACATCTTGGGTAATATAGTTCCACAGAGTCTACAAGATGCTCGCAGCGTAGCTTAGTTCCTGCTTTTATTATTTATTTATTTATTTTTTGAGAGACGGAGCCTTGCTCTGTCACCCAGGCTGGAATGCAATGGCGCGATCTTGGCTCACTGCAACCTCTGCCTCCCAGGTTCATGCGATTCTCCTGCCTCAGCCTCCTGAGTATCTGGGATTACAGACATCCGCTACCATGCCTGGCTAATTTTTGTATTTTTAGTAGAGACGGGGCTTCAACATGTTGGCCAGGCTGGTCTGAAACTCCTGACCTCAAGTGATCCTCCCGCCTCGGCCTCCAAAGTGCTGGGATTACAGGCGTGAGCCACTGTGTTGGGCCTCGTAATTTCTTATGTAGCATTGTGCTTTACAGTTCACAAATCACTTTCATGCCCCTCTCCTGTTTATAAAGGAAGAATTGACAAACAGGACAGCAGGGGTGAGGGTCACATGATCATCCCCCAGGTCACAGCTAGGTGATTGGCCAAGACACAGGTCAACAAGCCACAGCTCATGGGCCGGACACTGCTTATGTACAGCCTGTAGGCCAAGAATGGTCTTTATATTTCTCAAAGTTTGAGAAAAATCAAAATAATATTTTGTAACATGGAAATGGTATTGAAATTAAAACTTCAGTGTCACCTATAAATAAAGTTTTAATGGAACACAGCCACATCTGTATTGTCTGTGGCTGCTTTCACTGCGTAACAGCAGAGTTGAGCAATTGTGACAAAGACTGCGGCCTTGCAGAACCCCAAATATTTACTGTCTGGCCTTTTTCAGAAAATCTGCTGGTCACTGGGTTAAGAGAATACTGCCATTGAATAGGAATTGGGAACTAGGGATGAGGGACTGAGGGAAAAGTTTTTTTTTTTTTTAAGCAAATATTAGTATCTAGAGAATATTAGAGGTTAAGAAAACTGGGACTACTTGCATATGAATTTATAAAGTAGGACTGTGTATTTTTCCAAAGAAGAGAAGTTTGGCTAAACTCTTTTCACTACTTAAAAGAGCAAAAATTAGCCAAGCGTGATGGCGTGCGCTTGTGGTTCCAGCTACTGCAAAGGATGCTGAGATGGGAGGATTGCTTGAGCCCAGGAGTTTGAGGTTGCAGTGAGCTATGATCTGGCCACAGCACTTCAGCCTGGGCAACAGAGTGAGGCCTTGTCTCTAAAAAAAAAATTAAAAATAAAGTAGAGGCTGGGCACAGTGGCTCATGCCTATAATGCTAGCACAAGTGTGGTGGCGTGCGCCTGTGGTTCCAGCTACTGCAAAGGAGGCTGAAGCAGGAGGATCACCTGAGGCCAGGAGTTCGAGACCAGCCTGGGCAACACAGGGAGACCCCATCTTTACAAACAGTACAAAAATTAGCCAGGTGTGTTGGCTCACGCCTGTAGTTCCCAGCTCCTTGGGAGGCTGAGGTGGGAGGATTGCTTGAGGCCAGAGGCTGCAGTGAGCCATGATCTAACCGCTGCACTCCAGCCTGGGAGACAGTAAGACCCTGTGTAAAAAAAGAAATTAAAAAATAAAATAGAGCAAAGCAGTCTACTGTTTTAGTTTTCTGGCATTCTCTCTTCTGATAATTTTTGCTTTTATTTCTTTGGGAAATCGTAGGAGCTGTGTTGAAGAGAGACATGATTTTTGGTCTTTGTGAAAGTAGTAATTAATTTCTCACAAATAGCTTTGCTTTTGAGTGGTGACCCAATTGTGAACATGAGTGTTAAAAATTCGCCTTTGCCCCCTCCCTTCTCTTCCCTTCCCTCAAAGAAAAAAGCAGAAGGTAAGTATCTCAGGAGTAATCAAAAGGGAATTCTGAATTCTCCCCTGTTATTCTGAATTAAGGTGAGGTAAGAAGTGGAATGAAAATGAGAGGCTTTCACCTGTAGAGGTGTTCCGAGTTTTAGCGCAGTCAGTCACACCTGTTTCTCATTGACTTCTGGAGCAAGCAAGGCTGTCTTGCCGATCTAATTTTACACTGCAGTTCATTTAATCCTTAGTTTGTTTCTTAAATTGAGGGTCTTGTCTCATTTTCATTGACACCTTGCTTCCAGTTAATGGAAGTTTATAAACAGAAGAAAATGCCATGTAAGTAATCAAGCTGATCATTATGTTTATTACATGTCTTTAGTTTAATCTTAATTTTTTTTTTTTTTTTTTTGGAGGCAGGGTCTTGGTCTGTCACCCAGGCTGGAGTGCAGTGGTGCAGTCATGGCTCACTGCAGCCTCCACCTCCTGGCTGCAAGTGATCCTCCTACCTGAGCCTCCAGAGTAGCTGGGACTATAGGCACATGCCACCACACCCAGCTAATTTTTGTAATTTTTGTAGAGACAGGATCTTCCTTGTTGCCCAGGCTGGTTTTGAACTCTGAGGCCCAAGCAGTCCTCCCTCCTCAGCCTCCCAAAGTGTTGGAATTACAGTTGGGAGCCATCACACCCAGCTGCTTTATGTTTTATTAAGTGGACAGTAACCTAAATTAGCACCAGTCATGCGAAATGGCAAGAAGCTGATAGAAGACTAAGACTGCACAACTGTCTTCCCATGTAGGCAATACATACATACGTTGTCTAGACATTTGAGGAAGATTTTGTTCATCCAGGAGTTTGTTGCAAGTAAGAAGGAAATTATGATACATTGTAGTGTTGTATCAATTTAACATTTTTGAAAAAGTTTTCATTAAATAACCACTTGAATTTTTAACTAATTTTTTTTACAAGCTTACGAAATAAGTTTGTACAAATACTCAGATTATTGACACTTAGTATTAACATACCTTTCATAAATTTGCCTTATCCATTTTGTTTTTGTATTCTAATAATAACTATGTGATAGAACATTGAGAGAAGAGAGGACAACAGCAACAGGAAATCACTCATGTTTGCCCTTTTGGCACAGCCATGGTTGTATTGGTGCTATTTCCTTCCAGTGTTTTTCTCTATGGGTATAAGCGTTTAATCGTTGTATTAATGGCACATTTATAGCTCTTTAAAACATTTTTTATACTTTTGTATCTTGCTTTTCAATTAGCATTTCAAAACTTTTTCCCATAGTTTTCATTTCTCATGACTGTGCAGTTAGTGGTTGTGACTTGGTTCTGTGCATAATTTACTTACCTCTTCCATTGTTGCCCCCAGCTTTTTGCCATTACAAATTACACAGGGGGCTGGGCACGGTGGCTCATGCTATAATCCCAGCACCTTGGGAGGCCAAGGCAGGCGGATCACTTGAGACCAGGAGTTTGATACCAGTGTGGCCAACATGGCGAAACCCAGTTTCTACTGAAAACACGAAAAGCTGGGCACGGTGGCGCATGCCTGTAATCCCAGCTACTGGGGAGGCTGAGGCACGAGAATCGCTTGAACCTGGGAGGTGGAGATTGCAGTGAACTGAGATCACGCCACTGCACTCCAGCCTGGACAACAGAGTGAGACTCTGTCTCAAAAAAAAAAAAGATAAAAGAAATAACACAGGGATGAACATATTTTGAGTTATTTCCTTAGGACAGATTTCCAGAAGTGAAATTACTAGGTTAGGGACTAAGGTAAAAAAGCGGAGGCCAGGTATGGTGGCTTATTCCTGTAATCCCAGCACTGTAGAAGGCCAAGGTGGGTGGATCACTTGAGTCCAAGAGTTTGAGACCATAGGGAGGCCCCATCTCTACAAAAAGTATAAAAATCAGCCAGGTGTGGCGGTGTGCGCCTGTACTCCCAGCACTTTGGGAGGCCGGGGTGGGTGGATTGCTTGAGCCCAGGAGTTTGAGACCAGCCTGGGGAGCATAGGGAGACCCTGTCGCTACAAAAAGTATAAAAATCAGCTGGGTGTGGTGGTGCAAGCCTGTAGTCCCAGCTATTTGGGAGGCTAAGGTGGTAGGATCGCTTGAGCCTGGGAGGTGGAGGCTGCAGTGAGTTTAAATTGTACCACTATACTCCAGCTTGGGTGACAGAGTGAGAGACTGTCTCAAAAAAAAGAGGGGATGTGATTTCAGAGCCATCCATCCACTATTCCTGTGTAATCTGATTCTCTTTACAATGGTAAAATTGTTAAGAGTCTCACAATCTTTAGTAAAGAACTGTGATAGTTGGGTGTGGTGGGTCATGGCTGTAATCCCAGCATTTTGGGAGGCCAAGGCAGGAAGATTGCTTGAGCCCAGGAGTTCAAGACCAGCCTGGGCAACATAGTGAGGCCCTGTCTCTTTAAAAAAAAAAAACTATAATAAAGGATTTTTGCATCTCATTTCATAGGTTACTATGACATCTGATTTCATAGGTTAAAAAAACCACTGCGCAGAACCGCATCGTTTTCTCTGCATTGTTCTGAATGACCGTGGCTGCTGCCTTTTTCTTTGAGCCTCTCTGTCCGCTAACACACTCCCCACACACTAGCGTGCTGCCCACACAGAGCCCGCTTTGGCTCTCTCCACATCTTTAGTTTTTCCATCCTCACTAATTTACATCACTATTTTTTTTTTTTTAATTAAACAGGAAAGAGCCAGACTTCTCAGAGGTCAGTCTGTTCAACAAGTGGGACCCCAGGGCCTTCTGTATGTTCAGCAAAGAGAGCTTGCAGTGACCTCCCCAAAGGATGGTAGGTTAGGAAGCAGTGAATTGGGCGTTATCCCAAAAGGCTATTGGATATTTTATTTTATTTCTTTTTTAAACAGGCTCCATCTCCATTCTGGGTTCTGATGATGCCACTACTTGTCACATTGTGGTCCTGAGGCACACAGGTATGATGAGAGAGGTGAAGGAAACCGTTACTTAAACTGACCCAACCTTTGGGACCATTGAATTTCTCGCGTTGAGTTTCCTGGTGTCTTGTTGGAAGCGGACTCCGCTGACCTTTTTTCTGGTCTGCATGGTGTCTCCCTGGTGTCCTGGTCAGAATGGGTTGGCTGGGCAGCAGACCTTTCCGTTTTTCCCCTACAGGATATTCAAAGACAAGGCGGTCCAGAGGGACAGGCGGAGTCTCGGCCTGCGCACTGCACTCGCATCAGGAATAACTTGAGTCCTTTCACCCTTGTTCTTCAGGTAATGGGGCCACCTGCTTGACACATTGTGATGGAACCGACACCAAGGCTGAGGTCCCCTTGATCATGAACTCCATAAAATCCTTTTCTGACCACGCTCAATGTGGAAGGTGAGATCCACGCTGCTCTCATAGGTGAATTGAGATCTTGGAACCGTCGCGTACAGGACGTGGCCGTGGAAGCTGTTAGGGGAACACAGGATGCTGCCACGTCATGTCTGCCTCATTCCCCTGGAACAGAACTTGGCACGACATGGGCACTGTGTCAGCAGTGGTTGAGTGAATGAGTGGGTGCTGGGCACAGGCAAGGAGTCCATGCTGGATTTGAGATGGAAGGCTTGACTTTGAACTTGATGTCTCAGGAATGTCGAGTTTGCGATTTTCACATTGTTTTGCTCTCCCTCCGGGTGTGGTAGCTCTTCATGCAGTCATTCCTCCCGCAGTTGCTTGTTAAATGCTTCCTCTCACCTACACCTTGTAGTTTCTAGGGACACAGCAGTGAAGAGTAGACAGAAAGCCTGGCCCAAGGTGTTTGTATTCTGAAGGCGAGAGACTGTACACAAGATGGGGTGTTGGCTGGGGAGGCACGGCTGTGGAGAAAACGAGGCCAGGAAGATGTGGGGACCGCTAGGGGGCGAGGCATGTAGTTTTTTTTCTTGTTCTCTTTTTGTTGTTGAGATAGGGTCTTGCTGTGTCACCCTGTCTGGAGCGCAGTTGTGTGATCTCAGCTCACTGCAGCCTTGACTTTGCGGACTTAGGTGATTCTCCGACCTCAGCCTCCCAAGTAGCTGGGACCACAGGTGTACACCACCATACCCAGCTAGTTTTTTTTTTTTTTTGTAGAGACAGGGTTTTGCCAAGTTGCCCAGGCTGGTCTTAAACTCTTGGGCTCAAGTGATCCTCCCAGCTGAGGGTACAGTTTTAAATTCCAGCAGATTGGTAGTTTCCGCAAGGATTGCTGGATAAGAAGCGGCCTCTAGCCCAGCTGCCCCCACAGCACCTCATCCTCTCTCACTGCAGTAAAGTATCCGCTGCCTCCGTTTGACAGAGACAGGCACTGAGGCTCAATGTGCTGGAGCACACAGGAGCTAAGTGGAGGCTGATGACACAGGCCTGCTGTCAAGACCACTGTTCACACACCTGTCTCCTCTCCTTGCTTTGTCTTTGTGTAGACCTGGCAGGCATTGTTATCATTTTATTTGAAGTGTAAGGCAGCCATTGAGTGAACTATTCCCATCATATACAAAGGCTTACAATCCTAGAAGTCAAAAAAGGAAAGAGAGAGTTCTCTGGGAGAGTTTTGCTAGTCAATACTGATCGATTCTAAATTCTACCTCTGCGGTCTGCGCCAAGGCTGGGCTGGCTTCATGGACATGTGACCCATGCAGGCCCAAAATGGTATTTTCATTTTCCTATTATCTTGGCGCCCGCAGGGGGACATAATCATTGCCATTATGTTGCCACACACTCCGCTCCATGGTTCTCAGAACATGCGTGTCAGCTCTTCCTGATCCATTGTAGAACTGTGATCGCTTGCGGAGTCAGAGGCAAACCTGGTGGCCCAATGGCAAGCAAAGCCATGGTGGTCACAGCTCTTCTTACTACTACTACTTGGAGTTTATTATGAGGCCCCTTGAGGCTGTGCCCTATGTTGGGTACATCCAAGGTTCTGGTTCATCCCTTAGGAAGATTCTGTGTCTGAGAAGGCAGCGTGAAGTCTGGCAACACTTTGCCAAGCATGAATTCGCCCGGTTGACAGGCTGTGGAAAAGGGGGTAGTAGATGAGTGTGGGAAACACTGGGTTCAAGAAACGTAGTTGGATTTTTTCAATCGCAGGACTTCTCAAGAGCTTCACTGTGCTAATGCGCAGTGTGACTCCTAAGGAGGGCTTTCAACAGGCAGTTGCCCAGTGTTTTTTTTTTTTTAATTTGTTTTAGAGCCAGGGTTTCACCCTGTCACCCAAGCTAGTCTCAAACTTCTGGGCTCAAGCAATCCTTCCACCTCTGCCTCCCGAGTAGCTGGGAATAGAGGTCATATGCCAGCACACCTGGCCCCAAACCTTTTTTTTTTTTTTTTTTTGAGACAGAGTCTAGCTCTGTCGCCCAGGCTGGCATGCAGTGACACAATCTTGGCTCACTGCAACCTCTGCCTCCTGGGTTCAAGTGATTCTCCTGCCTCAGCCTCCCAAGTAGCTGGGATTACAGATGCCCACCACTACGCCCAGCTTACTTTTTTTTCCCCCGAGACACAGTCTTGCTCAATTGCCCAGAGCTGGAGTGCAGTGGCGCGATCTCGGCTCACTGCAACCTCCGCCTCCCAGGTTCAAGCAATTCTCCTGCCTCAGCCTCCGGAGTAGCTGGGATTACAGGTGTGCCACCACGCCCGGCTTTTTTTTTTTTTTGAGATGGAGTCTTAATCTGTAGCCCAAGCTGGAGTGCAGTGGCATGATCTTGAGTCACTGCAACCTCTGCCTCCCAGGGTCAAGCAGTTCTCCTGCCTCAGCCTCCCAAGTAGCTAGGACTACAGGCGCATGTCATAATGCCCAGCTAAATTTTTTTTGTATTTTAGTAGAGATGGAGTTTTACCTTGTTGCCCAGGCTGGAGTGCAGTGGCATGATACTGAGTCACTGCAACCTCTGCCTCCTAAGCAATCTGCCCGCCTCAGCCTCACAAAGTGCTGGGATTACAGGCGTGAGCCATTGCGCCCAGCCTAATTTTTGTATTATTAGTAGAGATGGGGTTTTACCATGTTGGCCAGGCTGGTCTCGAACTCCTAACCTCAAGTGATCCGCCCACCTCAGCCTCCCAAAGTGCTGGGATTACAGGTGTGGGCCACTGCGCCTGTCCTGTGCCTGTGCTCTTCTAGAGCAGAGCTCCCCACTGGTGCATGGAGGCGGCATCACATTTGTGTTCAGATACGGATCCCCTCCGTCATCAGGGCCCCTGGGCAGGGTCCCCAGATGCTTGCCACTGGCCTTGGCAGCGTGCTGCCGATACTTTCTTTTGTGGTGGCACGAAGATGACCTGAAGCTGTGCTGTAGAGCAAGGGTTCATGGAAACTGAGAATGAAAGTTTAAAGTGAGACCAGCGCACGCACCGGTGTCTTCTTCTGGCCTCTGACCCGTCTCATCTCTTTGCCAGGCTGGAAGTGCACCTCGTTGGAGGCTTCAGCGATGACAGGCAGTTGTCACAAAAACTCACTCATCAACTTCTTAGTAAGTTCATTGTTTTTCTTTCCCCCAAATTGGACATAAATATGTACCCGTATTTGCTTGGGTTAAAAATCCCAACTGGTACAAAACCTAAGAAGGGCACACCCACTTGGAGCAGCACAGAGAAACAGACTGCCCAGCTTGGAATTGCACAGAAAGACTGAATGCGTGGAGCTCATGTGTAGGGGTAGCAGGGCAGGGGACAAGATTTTCTACTAAGACAGCAGTGAACACATTCCAAAATAGTAAGTGCTCTGAATTGTGTGAAAACAGAGCCACCCTCCCTCCTGGCAAAAATGTCCATTTTAATTAATCTGCAGAAAATTAAAACACTGATGATACCATTTTTTCCCTATTAGCAAATTTTTTTCTTTTTTTTGAGATGGAGTCTTGCTCTGTTGCCCAGGCTGGAGTGCAGTAGCACGATCTCGGCTCACTGCAAGCTCTGCCTCCCAGGGTTCAAGCACTTCTCCTGCCTCAGCCTCCCAAAGTAGCTGGGATTACAGGCGTGCGCCACCACACTCACCTAATTTTTGTATTTTTAGTAGAAATGGGGTTTCACCATGTTGGCCAGGCTGGTCGTGAACTCCTGACCTCGTGATGCACATGCCTCGGCCTCTCAAAGTGCTGGGATTACAGGTGTGAGTCACCACACCTGGCCTAAATTAGCAAATATTTTCAAAAAAGAAAGAAAGAAAGATGACATTGTTGTGTGTTGATTAACCACCAGGCCATGAGGTAAGCTTACTCATATGATGGTACAGCCTGCCTGGGAAGCAATTTGGCATCATGACTGAAGGCCTCACTGTGCCGCCCAGGCTGTAGTGCGGTGGTGCCATCATGGCTCACTGCAGCCTCAACCTACTGGGCTCAAGTGATCCTCCCTCCTCAGCCTCCCAAGTAGCTGTGACTAGGTGCATGCCACCATGCCCAGCTAATTTTTAAATTTTTTGCAGAGACAGCGTCTCGCCATGACTTAACTCTTAAAAAAGGTACATATCTGGCCGGGCATGGTGGCTCATGCCTGTAATCCCAGCACTTTGGGAGGCCAAGGCAGGTGGATCACCTAAGGTCAGGAGTTCAAGACCAGCCTGACCAACATGGAGAAACCCCGTCTCTACTAAAAATACAAAATTAGCCGGGCATGGTGGTGCATGCCTGTAATCCCAGCTACTTGGGAGGCTGAGGCAGGAGAATCGTTTGAACCCAGGAGGTGTAGGTTGCAGTGAGCTGAGATCACGCCATTGCACTCCAGCCTGGGCATCAAGAGCGAAACTCCATCTCAAAAAAAAAGAAAAAAATTAGCTGGGCATGGTGGTGCACGCCTGTAATCCCAGCTATTCAGGAGGCTGAGGCAGGAGAATCGCTTGAACCTAGGAGGTGGAGGTTCCAGTGAGCTGAGATCACACCACTGCACTCCAGCCTAGGTGACAGAGCAAGACTTCCTCTCAATAAATAAATAAATAAATAAATAGTTCATATGCTTTGACCCAGTAATTCCCCTTGTGGAAATACATGCTAAGAAAATAATCTGAAATGTGCATAGAGATTTGAGCCTGAAGATGAGCGGTAGAACATTACTTATAACAGGAAATCTGATGTTATCAGAAGAATAATGTAGTCGCTAAAAAATAACATATAAGGGTGAGAATTACATGGGAAGATACCTATCAAGCAAATCAGGATATAAAATTGTCGGCTCATTCCTGTAATCCCAGAACTTTGGGGAGCTGAGGTGGGTGGATCACTTGAGGTCAGGAGTTCAAGACCAGCCTGGCCAACATGGAGAAACCCCATCTGTCTCTACTGAAAATACAAAAATCAGCCAGGCATGGTGGCACACGCCTGTAATCCCAGCTACTCGGGAGGCTGAGGCAGGAAAATCACTTGAACCTGGGAGGTGGAGATTGCAATGAGCAGAGATCCCTCCACTGCACTCCAGCCTGGGTGACAGAGCAAGACTCTTGTCTCAAAAAAAAAAAACAAAAAAGATATAAAATTGTCTTTATGGTCAGCTCTGCTGAGCATAGAAAAATATGGAATACACTAATTATTACCAGTGCTAGGATTATGGACGTTAAAAACCGACTTCCTTATGTTCTCCTGTATTTTTCAAATCTGTTACAGTGGCCAGATTTTTGTTTCTGTAACTCTGATAATCAGGAAAACAGTTTACTTAGGAGAAAAGTAAAAATCTTATGAATCCATGGGTCCCCGCAAAACTCTCAGAATGAAGAGAAAAATGGGAAGGCTCAGCCCAGGCTCCTTCGGGCCTGAGGCTGAGAATGTGGCCGTCTCCTAGCAGTCAGGGTTCTGTGGTGTCAGCTCCCTAGCGTCTGGCCCCACAGGCCAGGCTGTGGCAGTGTGGGCGCGGGGTGTAGGGCAGAGTACACTCAGCTGGCTGCCGTCCCTCCCTGTCCTTGGCTTGCTCAGCAGTTTGTTTTGGTAACTAGAGGAACTTTTCTGACATCCGGTCTTAAAATTCTCATCGTAGGTGAATTTGACAGGCAAGAAGATGACATTCACTTAGTGACATTATGTGTGACAGGTAAGTTCTGCCACTTGCCCCAAAGCGAAGATGTGGGTCTCAGGACTGTTTTGTCCCCAGTCTTGCAGTGGGCCCAAGCACCGGCACACACTGCTGTCACTGCTTGGCCACCATCTGTTCCAGCTCTTCCTGTGATGGGATGGCCTTCCCCTTCCCCTTCCCCTTGCCCTCGTCCACCATCTGCCCGGCCTCAGTTCTGATGCGGCCTCCTCGTCTCCCAGGAAGGAGGGCACTGGATCTCAGAGGAGCTGCCACCCGTGTGGCAGACAGGGTGCACGGAGAAGGTGGGGTGGGAGTGGAGACCGATTCTGCAGCTGCCAGTTTGTTCAGTATAAACCCCCCTGCTTTGGGACAGAGTAGGGAAACAGGGCCACAATGCCTTTCATTTTCTGGAATTTTCCTCCCTTTCTGCTTTGAGGAGCTCCTCCTCCGCCTTTATTATACAAAGTAAAAATAATCTTTTGGTATTTCTTTAAAAAGTATATCTTAAACATTTTTATTTTGTAGAATTAAATGACCGGGAAGAAAACGAAAACCACTTTCCAATAATATATGGCATTGGTAAGTAGTGTGCATCTTTTGTGGGTTGGAGGCTTGGTCACATGTGCGGTTAAAGTCTAATTAAGCAAACCAATGACCCCACTGTTGTCAGGATGGGACAGCCTTAGGTTCAGATCCCAGCTCCTCCGAACATCTGCTGTGAGGCCTTGGGCAAGTAGCTTAACTTCTCTAAGCTTTACCTGTAAAACTGAGATAACATTCACTTTTTAAGACTTTGAAGAAGCAACGTGGTAGCAAATAGCACAGGCCATGCCCACCCTTCCCAGGAGCTGGGAGAGTGCCTGGTTTTGTTTCCCTGTCTGTCTCCCCAGCACCCCAGGCCCGGCGTGCTTTTCTCCTGCCAGTGCTCTGGGGGAGGAAGGCAGACCCTGGAATCCTTTTATACATCAGGAACTGAGGAAGGTTTTGCTTGAGAACAGAAATCCTCCAAAGTGCAGAACTCTCAGGCTAGAGAAAACCTAGAACCATCCTCCCCCCTGCTTGGCAGCCCCAGGATTCCCACGGAAAAGGCATCATGGAATCGGCTCTATTTCAGAGGGCTTCTGCTGTAGGGGTGATACTTAATTGATTTAGCTGGGTGGTGGGTACACAGTGTTCACTGTTCTATTCTCTGTAACTTCATGTATGTATAAAATACTAAATTGTGAAGATTCAAACAGAACGATCACAGTTCATCTACCTACCCCTGGCCATACACCACTAGGGCTGACCAGAGGTTTTGCTACATGTCCGACTGAAGGAATGGCTGCCTCCCACGTGGAAAGCACCTCTTGGTTTAGAACAAAATCTCACCGAGTCCAGCTCGGGCCTCAGCGATTTTCACCGAGATGCTTGGGGTAAAGGTTGCATTTACCCCCTCCAGGGAGGGAGAACTCCAGACACTTAGGAGCCATTCTGTTCACTTTCCTATCTTTCTCTTAGGAGTGGTGGTAGAAATGTAAGACTGTGCAGACTTTCCGCTTTGGTCTTTTGTCAATTCAGAGTCATCCTGTTGTCCCTCACAGCTGTCAACATTAAGACTGCAGAGATTTACAGAGCCTCCTTTCAAGATCGGGGTCCGGAGGAGCAGCTGCGTGCTGCGCGAACTTTAGCAGGAGGACCAGTGAGTTTCAAATCATCTTTGTTAAGGGGTTAAAAAAAAAAAAAAAAAGGCATCAAATGTCAAGGCCTTAAGTTTTCAGGATCTTAGAAAAGTTTATGCTGTCAGCTTCTTTATAGCTGTAAATTATCAGGGACCAGCACATACATACACCCCTCCCCACACTCACTGTCTCAAAATAGTAATGAACATCTTTACATCATCAGCTCCAGTTCTCTGCCTAAAAGGTGTGGGAGGTATGTGTGAACCCAAGCATCCGAATTCAAAGAGAACAAACTTTTGTTACTTCGTAAGAAAGAGCTTTTCCCATAAAGTTCCTACAAAGAAAGGAGACCTGGGATGCAGGAGAGAGGTTTCTTCCCTCTACACTCGGGACTATGCATTCTTTTGGACCGGGTCACTGAAGAGCAATTTGCTGGAATAATTTAATTAACCCAAAATAATGATCAAATTAAAGTCTGATTCCCTTAGGGTGCTTAATTAAATTACACCGTAATTATAAAAGTTAGAAAACTGAAAATCCAAGGTTTATATGCCATTTGAGGAATGGGTTAAAGAATTCTTTAAAAATGCTCAAAATGTGAAAAAACAAATCACATTCAGGCCACCCCAAAGAAATCTTCTCATTTATGAAATGCTGATGTTTTCACTGGAAAATGTGTTTGGATTCAGAGCCAACCCTTTTAACATTTTTGGGACTTCTCAAGGAGCGTAACAGGCCTAGTTTAGTTGATATTCAGAACATATTTCAGTGTCAGTTACCAAAGTGAATATTGCTGGGTAAGCTGAGGCTGCCACTGGCAAATTTGGGAATTCAGGGACTGGATCATTTGGTAAATTAGCTGCTTCTTTTGATGGGGCAGCAGGCACTGTATGCTTTTAAATGGCAAGGTGATCAGTTGTTTGGGGTATAAACAATGAGGCAATGAGGAACACAGACTTTAGTTAGATGTGCCTGGGTTTGAGGCTCAGCTCTGAGGCTTACTGGACACATGACCTGAGAAATGGGCCCCGTTTCTCTGAGCCTCAAACACCCTCGTCCTGTGGGACTGCTGTTGGCGCTCCACAGTCGTGTGTGCCCCACAGTGTGCAGCAGCAGACACACTGGACGTGTTCAGTAGCTGGCAGCTTTTGTTATTTGAGACAGGTTTTAAGAAGCTTATGCGGATAAATGCATGAAAGGACTACACTGGAGCTTGCGTTACTGGGAGGGTTTGAAAAGTGGGTGACATTCCTGAAATTCTATCCTTGACATGTTCTTTTTTAGATGATTAGCATTTACGATGCAGAGACAGAACAACTTCGTATAGGACCGTACTCCTGGACAGCATTTCCACATGTGGATTTCTGGTTGCAGCAAGATGACAAGCAAATACTAGAGGTGAGAGTTTACAGGCTGGTTAAGTCTTAAATCTCTGGACCCTGGTTTCCCCATCTGTAAGAAAAAAAAAGGTTTAGACCAGGTCATAGCTGCTTTCCCTTCGGTGGGTAATAACTTTATGGATGCCATTGACAGACCCCATTTAACTTGTATATCAAATGGGGATATGTCAAGTCCTGGATGGAAATGTGTGTGGGTAAAGCAGTAAGCAATCAATCAACTTTTTTCTTACTAATCCAGGCCACCTCATTTCTTACGTATTTTACTATATATATTTGTGTCCAAGAACAAAGATACTTTGACATCTTTATCAAAGCAGGGGACAGTAAGGTTGACTTCTCTCATCCCCACCATCTTGTGTTTTCAGAATCTTTCTACTTCACCTCTGGCTGAGCCGCCCCACTTCGTTGAACATATTAGATCTACCTTGATGTTTTTAAAAAAACATCCATCTCCAGCTAATACACTGTTTCCTGGAAATAAAGCCCTACTCTACAAAAAAAATGAAGATGGCTTGTGGGAAAAGATCTCTTCTCCAGGAAGCTAAAAAACATGAATTACCAAAGAAAGCACCTTCTTGGCCTGACAGAGACCATTGGTGGGGCTGACACGAATCCAGATTTGGATCCTACATCCGTTGGGTCTTAGGCCTCCTTCCCTCCTCACTGTCTTTCAAAATAAAACCTTATTTTGGCAAAGGCATTTTTGAGACTTCTTACTTATTTTTTGGTTTACTAAAAAATTGATGTCCAGCTTTTTTTTGGTCAGTAATAAGGGGCAGAGGAGAACCTACCTCTCACTGGTCTATCGGCAGCTATTTCAGGTACTTGGGTAAGTCTTTTGTAATAAGATTTATAAACTGAATTCACTGGTAACAATTTCAAGAACCTTTATTGAAACCAACATTCAAATAATATCTCAAGGGTGAAATGTTTCAGCAAAACCAATTTAACAATTCCAAATATATATAAAAACATGTAATTTTGTTAAAGGTGATAATTTACCCCTCCCCCATTTTATCTGCTATACTTCATCGCACCAAATAGGGAAGACTGTTTAATCATCTGCACCAAAAAAAAAAAACCCTGCATTTTGACAAGTGTAAATGTCAAAAATCCCATCAAATCAGAGTATAATTATAGGCTTATTAATATAACTAAGGCTTCCAATACTACAGTCCAGAAACCCAGTGTGAATTCCCCATTTTCAGGTCTCCCAAAAGCTTGACTGCTGGACTAAGAAGGCACAGGGGCCATTACTTACGACGAAGTGACGCAGTACTTCGGAAAAGTAGGAACGGGCAGTGCGAGCAAGCTTCTACTGACTTAAGCAGGGCGCCTGGCTGGATCAGCGTGAGAGAGAGCTCTGCTGGCTAGTGTTTCTGAGTTGGGCCCAGGTGAGCTGCCAGGGCAGTGGAAGCTTCAGTGGAGAAAGGTCAAAGGGGTACTTGTTTTCAGATTTTAACCAGGTGGGTGCTACGTAGCACACGGAAGAGCAGGTTCTTAAGGGTAGCATCTATCGGGTTTTCAGATACTAAACAAATGAGCACAGTCTGTACTTGTGTGCCAATTTAAAAGCTTTACCAGTATTTAAAAATACATGGTCGGGAGGAGACTACAGTTTCTCTTTACAAACAGTATAAAGGGAGAAACGGGCTTGTGGCAGAGGACAGTCCCAGACAGCAACCTTGCCACGGCTCAAGTGGACACAGTCCTTACTAAGTCTCCAGGAAGAGCAGTAGCTGGGGAGGGCTTCTGATGCTCTCATTTACAATCCCACAATCACTGCTCTCCTTCAAGCCTAGCAGTCCTGTTGTATATTGCAACTTGATCGTACTAAAGACAGCAAAGGATACAGCCAGTCTCGCCTCTGTGAAGTGTTGCAGAGAACCTGGAGAGTGCTGATAAAAAGCTGTTTTACCAAAAAGTTGCCACGTGCAACCTCATGTACTTACGCTTATGTTTAGAAAGAGCAAGGGTGCAAGTGGTAGACACTTGAAATTCGAAGTGTTTTTTGTGAATAAAAAGTGTTTATGGTAACTTAGGGAAAAGTGGTATTAGGACAGCAAACAGTTCCTGGTGGTTCTACATATACATGAAGTTAGACAAGCTGACTGCCCTCCTAGAAAGCCTACCTTTCAGGCACGTATTTGTGCGAAAATCCCAGTGAAGCACAAACAACAGTAATTTATAGTAATATGTGGCACAGTTCACATTTCCAATAGAACTTCATCTTCCCTGAAACAATACTCAGCACAGTCTCAAACCACACAGTGAGACTTATCTTAAGCTCTCCGGTCCTTCTACCTGTGGGTGGTCATCTTCTGGGTGTGGGACCCCTTTCTGGAAGACCTCGGACTGGTCGGCGTGCTGAGGGCTGGGAGCCCCTGGGTGTCCCTCAGTGCTGCTGGCCTCGAGAGTGATCTGCTCCGGCCCACAGGACAGGCGCTCCACCTTTTCTAAGTCTTCAATGTGACTGACTGAGCTGGTCTCACTCAAAGCATCTGAACCTCGCAGGGACCTTTTAAAAGGCTTCTGGCCTACAGAAAGGGCAGACAGACTGCACTGAAGCTCAGTGAGGATACTTCTGCAACACAGGCTGTCTGTGCAACAGATAATTGCTTTATTTCACAACACAGCTTCAGCAGAAACCTTTACTGGCTCTGAGGTGTTTTAGGAGATGAGAAAACCGAGAGCTGCTAGCGTGACACCAACATGCTCCCCAGTCCGGGGAACTCTAAGGTCATCTTCATTAGGAAACGCCCAGGAGGGTAAACACAGTGACAATGTCATCTTTCAAGACCCCAACTTAATCAAGGCTGAATCCCACGGCTACCAAAATGGTTAAAGAGATGGTAGTAGTTGGTCTTAAGTGAAGAGAAATAGACCTCTGAAGTTCAAGAACCCAGAAAACAAAGGAACGCAAGTAACAGCCAACAGGGGAAACCTGTTACCTGAATTCCGCGCAGAGACGTCACTTACCTGGAAGCCTCTGCTTGGTGCGACTGCCCGAGGGCGTTGGAGGCGGTGTGACTCCTGCACCTTGTGCTTTGTAGAAATATATGGGTTCTGTGGACTCCAGGGAGCCTGCGGGAGAGGAGAGGGCTGGGTGGAAGCTACAGGCACAGGCTGCCCTTGAAGACACCACCTGCCCTCACAGCCTTGCTCCCCAGTAACCTCCTTCCAGCCATTGAGCCTGCCACAGACTGGTGGAGAGGAGGGCACTTATGAATGTGCCATGAGCTAGAGAAAGCCGCCTCACAGGGCCATTACTGCCAGCACTCGCCAGCAGTGCGGCATAAGCGCACCCAGGGAGCCAGGCCCAACAGGGAAATGTACTGTAGCCACAAGAAGTGGGTGCCTCTTTGCTGAAGGCTAAGGCTTGGCAGATTAGAAATCAGATTATCTTTTGCTTTCATGACAATAGAGTCATCGTTTCCTGGGGAAGAATGAAGGAAGGGGCTCAAGTGTAGGAAATTATTTCCTCGGTAGAATAGGAAAGGAGGAGTCACGGGCTGTTAACACCCTCCCCACATTCCAGCGGCTGAAACGCTTGCTGGCTGCCTGGTTCAAAATAAACCGTGCCAGCGCTCCATGCTTCAGTCTCTGCATTGCCACTTGCAAAAGCCGTCCTCTGCTGGGGCAGAACACACATGAAGACAAGAACTATTAACCCTGAACCAAAATGCCCAACACACAGCACCCTGAGAGTCTGCACGGCTGTCATGGCCTCGCGGTGGCGACAGCTGTGGAGAGTGGGTAGCTGCTTTCTTGCTGTTTCAGCCACCAGGGTGCGGGGGGAGGAGGACAGGGCACACTAGACCTTGTCTCCTCAGATGCCCGGCCCACACCCAGTGACGAAGAACGGGAACCAGGCCAGGCTTCTCAGTGGGAAGAGTGTTGGGACCCAAGGGCATTTGGTGAAACCTCCCAAGGTCAACAAGACCCAGGAAGAGGCTCTGCTGTCTTACCTGCTGTCAAGTTAAAAGTTCTTCCTTTCTGTAAAGCCTGGACTGGAGAAAACCAATTCAGCACGGAGCCCACTACAGGGATCTGCCGCAACACCCCCTGCAAGACAGGACCAGCGCTCAGGGCCACCTGGCCTCGCGGCGGCTCCCCCAGCCTGCTGCCCGTCGGGGGCCTCACCTCTTCCAGAAGCCGTTCTTCATTTGCCTTCTGCAGCTCCACCTGAGCTTCCTGAATGCCTTTCCGAACCACTTCTGTCATGTTTTCCAAAAGCTGTGGCAAGACCAAGAAACGCATTACTTGTTTAAGCTTCTCAGCTGGGGTCCAGAAGAGCTAGTAACACAGCACTGAGGGAATTTTTCAAAAGCAGGTCAATGATATCCTGCATCAAAACGCCGACGTAAAAAGAAAACAGAAAATCAAAGACAAGCGGATAAAATGCTCAGAGGCCTAGGCAGACACACCTTGGTGACCTGCCTCATTTGCTATGCATTCTTGAAAACAGAGTTAGAAGTCATAAAGTCAGGCTGGAAAGAAACCTTAAGGAGTCCACCCAGCAAGGAATGAAGCTGGCTCCTCGGCCGCATGTCCAATGGCACGTGTCTCTCTCCTTTTAGAGCAGTCTTACCTTGGTCCCTCTTCTCTCCTTTTGAGTGATTTTTTAGGGAAGTAATCATCTGTTTGGAGGATACCTTATCGGCCTTGTATCCTGGTCCTCCATGCTAAGTGACCCACAGCAGTAGGTCTATTCCTGGTGGGAAGTGCTGTAGGGAAGCGGGGTAGGGGGAACCACACATAAAGCAGCCCATTTCATTCACCCTCAGGACACAGCTCCAGAGCGGAAGTCCTCCCTGACCTTGGTGGCAGGGGTGAGTGTGTTTGCCTGTGTGTCCAGCTACCTGCCCTCTTCTCCAAGGCAGGGTTACTACACAGCATGGCTATGTGCATCTTTCCCCCTGAGCTTGTGAGATCACTGGGGCATGTGTCAAATCCACTTGGCATCCCTGACACCTGGCACAAGGCCCAGCTTACAGGAAACACTTGACAGACTTTGAGAGACAACAGACAGACATCCCAAGGGCAGCTCCTTTCCTTGTGGCCCCCGCTGTTTGGTGGGACAAAACTCAGAAAAGGAATAAACACTGATGGGTGCTACGGACCCTCGAGTTCTCCTCTATCTCCCGGGCTGTGGCCGCAATGGTCTCCACGAGCTCAGCAGCGTCGATGTCATCGCTCGCCATGCCGACATAAAGGCAGCTCTTCATGCTCTTATACTCAGGGCCTGCAAAGGAAACGAGACAAACTTGGGTTTCCAAGTCCTGTCATGGGTGAGACGTGGACCTGCTCTCCTGTTCAGTGTCCTGACCACACACAAAGGGGTCTCCTCCATGGAGATTCTAAGGGCGGAGAGAAGGGCCTGCAAGGCTGCAGAAACGGAGGGAGGTCTCAGAACCGCACCTTCGCCTGGAACTCAGCCAAAGAGACGCTAACCCTCCAAGAGATGAGCCATCTTCTTTAAAGCCAGTTAGCAAGTGTCCTTCCAAACCTCACAGTTGACTTATAAAAGTAAGTAATTACCTATTTTAAAGGTTAGGTCAGATTCCAGTTCATTTAACTTTTTCAGGAGTCCAGCATGGATTTTTTCCCCTTCAGGATATGATTTCAAACTGCTCTTATCATCATTAGCATGTTCATACCTAAAACAACATCAAACCACAGCATTTCAGCCTAAAAGATCAAATGTCTCTTCTGATACAGGATTAGAGGTGGAGTAGAAAACTCTAAATATTAGCAAGACAATGCAGTGGAACCAATGGGCAAAAGAGCTACTGCGAGTGTCTCCAGACCACAAACTTTCAGGAAGTTTGCCAGGAGTAAAGAGAAAGTCACAGGAAAGCTTTTTTTTTTTTTTTTTTTTTTTGAGGCAGGGTCTCACTCGGTGGCCCAGGCTGGAGTGCAGTGGCATGATCTTGGCTTACTGCAACCTCCACCTCCTGGGCTCAGTTGATCCTTCCATCTAAGCTTCCCGAGTAGCTGGGACTACAGGTGTGCACCACCACCTCTGGCTAATTTTTGTATTTTGTAGAGATGGGGTTTCGCCATGTTGTCCAGGCTGGACTCAAGCTCCTGGCCTCAAGTGACCTATGCTCCTGTTGGCCTCCCAAAGTGCTGGAATTACAGGCATGAGCCACCGTGCCCAGCCGAAAGCCTAAGTCTTTAGTTCCATGCGAGGTCTGGAAGTCTCATGTGCAATACAAAAAGAGGTTTGCCTCACCTCTGAAGGTGAGAAAGCAGCCACAGGACTGCACCCACTGAAAGGACAGGGGAGTTCTTTCCCCGAGAGCTGGGTTCTTTTTCTTACTGATTTGCAACTCTCTATATGCCCTGGATAGCAACCATTGTCAGTGAGTGATATATAGCTGTTGGCATCTTCTCCTAGGTAGCTGACAGTCGGCACCTACAGACAGAACATTCAGCAACTCCCCTCCCTGAGTGCCATGCTGGCCAAATCGCCTGCTTGCACTGTGGTTTTGTAAATGTCCAGAAAACCGAGTTGAATTTTCGTTAAGCATATTGTGACTACACGTTCATCTTGGATTTCTAAGATGGTTCAGAAAATGACCCACCCGTGTTCTTTATACAGAAAAGTCTCTAACATCAAGTGGCAGGCCAAGACTTTACCTGACAACCCCTATTCCAGGCCAGTTAGGGTCATCGACATATAGGAGACCTGCTGTTGCTTCCACTTCCTGCTTGAACTCTTCACGCAACTGGAGCGTACAGCACAGCACTGGCAGTTTGCTTTCTATGCAGGCTACGAGCTGATCCACATCCTCTCCCCGAGTTCCTAAAACTGAAGATGTTCACAATGTCAGAGAAATGCTCACGAGATGGCCAATGACAACAGGGCAGGGCTCCCTCTTCCACTACTGGGAAGGTCAAAAGCTCGAGGTACTCCAGTTACCGGGAGCCATGGAGATTTTAAAAAAAGGCACTCAACCCAGACATGGAACAATTAGGGTCAGAAACGGACACAGCTGGCTGTAGCAGGTGTGGAGTGTTTCTCTCACAGATGTGGCCCACAATGACATACTCCAGTGTTAGAAATCACTCTTCCCACAGCAAGCCTACTTCAGGCAGGCTGGAGACATCACACCATAGGTTCAGCACAAAAAGGCAACCACAGATTCTGTACACTCCTATGACTGAGAGAAAGGAAGTACTGTGGTGGGCTGCCGTCCCCAAACAGGAAGGGCAGGGAGATGGTGACAGCGCTGGGCCTCAGGGCTCACTGGCTTACTTTTGCAGTTTTAGAGACTAAGTCTCTAGAGCTGTGGCCAGGCAATCCTTATAGTGGCCAGTGTTTTGGGAATCTGAGGCAGGAGGATCACTTAAGGCCAGGAGTTCAAGAGCAGCCTGGGTGACATAGTGAGACCACATCTCTATGAAAAATAAAAAATAAAAAAAATGTGATGGTGCTCGCCTATAGTCCCAGCTCCTTGGGAGGCTGAGGCAGGGGATTGCTTGAGCCCAGGAGGTCGAGGTTGCAATGAGCTATGGTCAAGACACTGCATTCCAGCCTGGGTGACAAATGAGACACTGTTTCTAAAAATAAAAATAAAAACCAAAACACAGATCCCCATTCTAGAATCTCTAGGGGTGAGTGGCCACTGGTTGTGTGTAAAACTCCCAGGTGACTCTAATGTGCAGTGGGGAGTGAGAACAAGGCCTTGTAGTGGAAAACCGAGAGTCACAAGACATCAAAATACAGGAATTCTAGCCTGGCCAACGTGGCAAAACCCCATTTCTGCAAAAAATGCAAAAATTAGTCCAGTGTGGTGGCTCATGCCTGTGGTCCCAACTCCTCGGGGGCTGAGGTGGGAAGATCACTTGAGCCCAGGAGGTCAAGGCTGCAGTGAGCCATGATTGCACCACTGCACTCCAGCCTGGGTGACAGAGCAAGACCCTGTCTCAACAACACCAAAAAAGGAATTCAAGTGATGACTTTTTTGTTTTTTTTTTTGTTTTTTTTTTTTTTGAGACGGAGTCTCCTCTGTCCCCCAGGCTGGAGTGTAGTGGTGTAATCTCAGCTCACTGCAACCTTGGCCTCCCAGGTTCAAGTGATTCTCCTGCCTCAGCCTCCCAAGTAGCTGGGACTGCAGGCGTGTACCACCATGCCCAGCTAATTTTTTGTATTTTTAGTAGGGGCAGGGTTTCACCATGTTGGCCAGGCTGGTCTCGAACTCCTGACCTCAGATGATCTGCCTGCCTTGGCCTCCCAAACTGCTGGGATTACAGGTGTGAGCCACCATGCCCGGCCAATTCAGGTGACTTCTAAATTCTCATTCTGATTCTGGTAAGTTACATGGGAATGCTAATCTACCTAAATTTAGCCCAAAAGAAAAGAAAATGCCCCTCCAAAAAGAGATGCTAATAACTTTAGGAGAATGGAATATCATAAGGGCAAGCTAATCTACCCAGCAGCCCCAGAACAAAAGCAAGGGATGTCCACCGAGCCTGGTTACCTGCTGCTGTCATCAAAGGGCTGAACCGCAAACACGTGCCCTCAGCTTCCAGATCCATGACCGTGAGGCCGCTTGCAGGCACCAGCTGCTTCAGCTGTTCTCCCAGCTGTGAGGAGGACACAATGAACACCCTCCCGTAAGGAGGGACGCAGGCGTCTTCAGGACCCACCCTCATCCCCTCGGCCCCAGACCAAAGAGGCTCCGGAGAGCTGGTTCCTGCTCATCTTTTGACTGTCTCTGATTACTTAGAGCAGCTTTTTAAAAACAGTAAATTTTATGTTTTTTCTTATTAATACAAGTTCATTGTAGAGAAATTTAGGAAATACAGGTAAACAAAAAGAAGAATGTAACAATGACCCACAATACATTACTAAGCGACACCCATTGCTGACATGTGATCTGCCCCCAGCGTCTTTTCTCCAAGTGGCGGGCAGGGGGTTGTAGTTGTTGTTGTCATAAAACATGCTACTCGACACTGCTTAGTAACCTGCATTGATTCATTTCATTTATGATGACCAGTTCCCTTCTGCTTGAGACATTCAGCTCGAGACATTCAGCTCCGTGGTCTCTCACAGCTGTGCTGAGCCCCAGCATGGATGTACCAGGACTTATCCGCCAACCCTGCTAGGCTGGGCGTGTCCAGCATTGGCTAGAACCGCTGCTGCTGCTGCCGCCGTCCCACACTGTTCACAAGACCCTTCAGACTCAAATCCTAGAACTGCTATTCAGTGCCCAAAAAGCTACCGAAGCGCAGGCCTGGCTCCACACTGCCAGGCGCAGATGCTCAGCAGACTCTGCCTGGGGCTCCCGGCTGTGCTGCCTGGGCTCACCAGAACCCACCGCAGCTGCCCTGCAGCCCATATTTTGCCTGTTGTCTCACAGCCTTATATGGCAGCAAGGAAAGTGAGGGAGCAATGCTGGAAGGACTTGCCAGAGGTGACCCAGCTCGTGAGGCGGTAATGGAACGGGGAACAGAACTCCAGAGCAGGCCCAGCACTGGCAGGGCGGCTCCTCCTGTGGACCTCAGTTCCCATACACGAGCACGCGTCACCCTCACCAGCAGGTCGGATGGTGATGGACGGGGACCTGAAAGGAAGGGTGGGCAACTGCCATTCTCACCCAGCGATTCAGCGCATCACATGAGTGCCTCTCCCGGCCGACTGCTGAAGGTGTCATGTTGGGCACTGGGATGGCTTTAAACACTGGATCTGACACCAAAACAGAGCAAGGGAGTCACTCCCAGAAACATGGCTGACCAAAAAAAAAACACCCTCCAAACCCCACATCATTTCCATCCCAATGTTAGCGCGAGGGCATTGACTATTATTACTGAATTCTCATGTATTATCTGACAGAAGGGCTACATTTTTTTTTCCTCGTGATCTATGTAACATTCTAATACATTCACATAAAACAGAATTATTAATTTCATTTTTGAAAAGGTTTGTTTCGAGGGATTTCAAGAGGAAACAGCAATCGTTATGTTACTAACTAGTTTACCAAGCACCGTGTGAGGTCTCTGAGTGCCACGATCATCCAACCAGGCCTCACAGTGGGTGCCAACCCATGCCAGGCACACAGCCCGACACTTGGGATAGAAGCCAGGTAAGGTTTCTGTCATCTTGGAGCTTACATTTTAGTTGAGGAAACAGACCATAAAGAAAGAAAATCACTCCATGTGGTTGTTAGTGTCACAAGAGAAGCTGGGGGCTCTGATAGAAAATGATGGAGTCCCCTCAGGCAGGATAGGCAGGGAAGGCTCTCTGAGGATGTGGATACTTAGTGGAGACCGAAATGGTGAGGAGGAGCTGGCACCAGAAGAGAGAAATGTGTGTGAGGCAGAGGGAACGCCGAGCATTAAGCCCTTGCAGCAGGAAAGGGCAGAGTGTTCCTGGAGCGTGAAGACTGGCGTGACTGAGTCACAATGAACAAGAGGGAGAGTGGAAGAGGGGAAGGAAGAGGCGAAGTCGGGGCAGAGTGCGCAGGCCTCATGGGAGAGCCTGGCCTTTGTTTGACCAAAATGGTAAGATACCCAGGGGCTCTGGGCAGGGAAGTGACACTGATAACGGGAGTGCTGGGAAGGGAAGAGCGTGGTCCCTTTAAATGACACAGAAGCGGGGAAGGGAAGTGCTGGGGAGAGAAAGGCGGGTCCCTGGCTAGGGCTCTACCCCCACGGACCTAGGTGAGGACAAGCACTGCTGCCTTCCCCCAAATGTTGCATTTCCCAAGACCATGCTGGCCCACCACACCACCATCCTGGGCCTATAAAAACCTGAGACCCTAGTGGGCAGACAGAAGTGGCTGGATGGCAAGAGGAACACATTGGTGGAAAAAGACACAAGCGGCTGGTCATCGAGAGCAGGCCGGCAGAAGAGCACCCCGACAGGCACCGGCAAGCCAGCAGGCCATCGACCACGGAGACGAGGCGGAGTTTGGCCAGGGCCACTGAGCGGCCCAACTCCAAGGGAAATCTATCTCCCTTCTGGCTCCCCCATCAGCAGAGAGCTACTTCCATTCAATAAAACCTTGCACTCATTCTCCAAGCCCACGTGTGATCCCATTCTTTTGGTACACCAAGGAAAGAACCTGGAATACATTAATCCCTCTGTCCTTGTGATAAGGAAGGGGGTCTAAGTGAGCTAAAACAAGCTGCCTACAGACAGCTAAATTAAAAGAGCACACTGTAACACATGCCCACTGGGGCTTAGGAGCTGTAAAACATTCACCCCTAGATGCTGCCATGGGGTCGGAGCCCCACAGCCTCCCGTCTGTATGCTCTCCTAGAGGTCTGAGCAGCAGCAGGGCACTGAAGAAGCGAGCCACACCCCCATCACATGCCCTTGGAGGGGGACAAGGGAATCTTTCCCGTTTCAACACCATGTGACTTCTACTTATGACCCTCACTCTGCCAGGTGGAGAATGGTCTGGAATGGGCTGTGTAGAATGCATGAAAGTCAGAGGTCACTTGAGAGGGGACAATGGCCATCCAGGTAAAAAAGCAGTGGTGCCCTGGACTAGACTGGTGGCACTTGGAACATTCTTTAAAGATACAGATTCCTGGGTACAACCTACTGACTCAAAATATGTGGGAAGTAAGACCCACAAATCTTTATGTTCAAGCAACTCTTTCTCAGCCATTCCAGCACTGGTCCAGGGACCCCTGGTTTAATCACCACAAACTATCAGCAAATTGCTAAGGCATTTCGGACTGAAGTTTTCATGAAAATTATTACATTATTCTGAAATGCTGACTGAAGATTTTCAGCAATAAAAATATTTTGAACTATTTAACTTGAAATGGTATCAAATTGAAAGCCTTTAACACAGATATGAAAACAACCCTCTTTTAAAATTCACCGACCTGAGCCTGGTAATTCCTGGAAAAATCTGAACACCACCACCGGGGAGCTGAGCTCATCTTCCACCTGGAAGAACGGAAGTCTCATATCACCAAGTAACATTAAACTCCAGACACCTTCAAAATGAAATGCTGAGTTCAAAAACTCGCTTAGACATGCTCTATTTGTAAATAAACACACTAAAAAGTTCCGAGATTAATTTCAGCTGCTAGAGAAAAATCAAATGTTTAGTAAAATTTTAAAAAATAACTATGAGCCAGCCCTGAGAGTACACTGTGAATTGTAAGATATTTGACACTGGTATATTGAAATTAAAGCAGGGGGAAATTTTAATAAGGGATAAACATAGGTCTAACATTAAAGATTAAAACCAGTAAGATTTAAACCAGTAACATTAAAGATTAAATTAGATTTAAATTAAAGATTAAATTAAACTAAAGATTAAATTAGATTTAAACCAGTAACATTTAAACCAGTAACATTAAAGATTAAAACCAGTAAGAAGCAGTGAAATTAGACTCAGTGCTGAGACAGCCCATGCTTTCAAGAATCCCAGAAATTATGCAGGATTTATTGAAACTTAAACTTTTTTTTTTTTTTTTTTTAGAGATGGGGTCTTGCTATGTTGCCCAGGCTGGTCTTGAACTCTTGGCCTCAATTAATCCTCCTACTTTGGCTTTCCAAGTGTTGGGATTACAGACATGAGACACTGTGCCTGGCCAACTAGAATTTTTTATACTCATAGAAAAAAAGAGAGGGGAACAAGTACTTTCTTCCCCTTTGTAAAACTATCAGAACAAGATGCAAGTCCTGCTGGTGATGTAGACAAGCACAGCTGAGAACTGGATCTGTATATTTTCTAATATATTTACTTATTATTAAAGACAGGCTGCAGAGGACTAACTTCATTAGTGGGTTTCCTAACAGTTGAAAACATCCACTGCGTTATGTATTATGATAATCCAGCAACGAGTTCCTGTTCTGCATCAAACAGTATACCCTGACCTGGTCAAGCCATGGGGTCAGGGTACCATAAGCATCCATGTCCTTGGCAGGCTCTGTGGTACTGTAGGGGCGTGTGGGCGGCCCTGGTGGGGAAGATCTCTAAGCATCCAACAATCCCAGTACTATAGCTCTAGTCATAAAACTTATGTTCCAAGGCTCTGAGTGTGATGACTCACTGGTAGGGCCACAACAGGAAATGCTAACTTGGAAACAAGAAGCAGTGGCCCAAGATCTTTTCTACTAACTTTTCAAAGGACCGTGTGGACAGGATTCAGACCAAGCAGGATGTGAATTCAAATCTGCCAGTTATTTACGGGGCCAGTCCTGTGCTAAGTGCCTTCACATCTACCATCTTTAACTTTCACAGCGACAAATAAAACGTGATACTTTTAAAGGTATGGCGGTGGGCGGGGGGAGGAGGGGTGCTTGATATTTAAATAGGGGAGCAAGCCCAATAAGCAAGGAGGAACAAAAAGGCAACAAAATAATCCGCCCATTCTCCCATCCTCAGCTAGGAGACGGCAGAATGAGGTGAGTGCCAAGACTGCTATGAATATTATGATCATCTTTTCTTTCTTTGAACTCAGTGGTCTCAAATGTCAGTGTGTGTAAGAAATAGTATACAGGGTTAGAGACACTTCTGGTTCTAGTAACGTGATAGACTGAGTGAATACTGAAGTTGTCAATTCTGAATATCTGAAATACTGGATTAAATATAACCAAGAACCAAAAAAAGGTTAAACCATGGCTGGGCTCACACAAAAAATGGTGAATCCACAAAGAAGAGGAAACAGAAAGACGACTGTAAACTGAGTGGCAGGGGATGGGAGCATGTCTGGGGCCTGGCACTGGGCTTTCAGGGCTAGGGTCTTGGGTGTTAGTGCCCAGGTGAGGGACAGTGGTTGAATCTGTATAAGGCCTTTACAAAGCTTCTATAGGAAAAAACAAACAGATTTGATTTCAGATAGTAGTAAGAGTGATAAAGACGACCCAGGGGATGGAGTGATGTCTGACAGTGGGAGGTGATATTAGGGTGGTCAGGAAAGGCCTTTCTGAAGAGGTGAGACTTGAATTAAGATCTGAAAGATAAGAAAACAGTCATTAGAAGAATTGGGGCTGGGGAGGCCGGGCGCTTTGGCTCACGCCTGTAATCCCAGCACTTCAGGAGGCTGAGGCGGGCGGATCACAAGGTCAAGAGTTCAAGACCAGCCTGGCCAACATGGTGAAACCCCATCTCTACTAAAAATACAGAAATTAGCTGGGCATGGTGGCATGTGCCTGTAATCCCAGCTACTCGGGAGGCTGAGGCAGGAGAACTGCTTGAACAGGGACCCAGGAGGCGGAGGTTGCAGTGAGCCGAGATTGCGCCACTGCACTCCAGTCTGGGCTACAGAGTGAGACTCCGTCTCAAAAAAAATAAACAGAAGAATTGGGGGTGGGGGTTGGGAAAAGTGTTTCCAGGCAGAGAATAGCACGTACAAAGGAGACTGTTGGGAGGGTTAAATGAAATAATGTATGTAAGGTACTCAGTACCACACATGAATTTCACAAGCAGCAGCTGGGATGGTGGTGGTGGCGATGGTGGTGATGATGATGATGACAACTCACAGGCCATAATGCCTCATGGTGTTAGCCAATTATCGTATCCTCTACTGAAAAAACAGCCACTGGAAGAAGGGACAGAGCAGGCTTTCTGCCTGGGCCAATGTGGCCTACAGAGATGCTCCAAAACAACTGGTGATTAACTAGCACCACTGGGTCCCCCAATTTGAGAATGAGGGAGCAGCAATGACTGAGGAAAAGCCAAGTGCACTCAACATAGCAGGGGCAGGAAAGCAAACAGGCCCAGCACTGCCTGGATTCCTAACAGCTTGCTCAATCTAGGCCATAATTTGCTTCTCTGTTTGCAATCAGAGGAGTCCAACCAACATACTTTCATTTGACAGTCAGGCTTGGAAAGAAAATGATTCAATGTCACAGGGCCACCCTGTGGCACTACTCTGAGCAGAGCCCAGGCCTCTGAACTTAGATTCATCCCTTCTGCTTCTCCAGTGGTCCACTTCCTCGTCCAAGGGTAGAACCCCCACAGAGCTAGAACTCGGGTCAACTGGTTTCAGATTCCCACTCAGAAGGCAGAGTAGCCACACCCCCTTCAACCAAACCATGTATTTTTTTTTTCTTCCTTGAGACAGGGTCTCTGTCACCCAGGCTGGAGTGCAGTGGCGCAATCTTGGCTCACTGCAACCTCTGCCTCCCGGGTTCAAGCAATTCTTTCACCTCAGCCTCCCCAGTAGCTAGGACTACAGGCGTGTGCCACCATGCTCGGCTACTTTTTGTATTTAAACCAAACCATGTTCTAAAAGAAAAATAAACTCTACTGACTTGAACCCCAAATACACTCAAATGTTAGTTTTAAACTTAAGCATACCTTGCAGAATTGTCAAAGAAACACTCAGTGAACCTATTTAAATCAGAATTTGACATGTATTTCCTCAAGTTCTAAAATACAATGAAGCAAAAACAAAAACATTCAAACCTGAACTGATCCCCATTCTCTCCTAAGTCCTTATTTCCTTATCTAGTTATGCCTAGGGAACAATCTCTGTTGGATTCACTTCAGGAAGGTATCAGGAGAAGACAAGAGCAGGGCCATTTGCCTTTGTCTTTCTCCCACTTCATGCAAATGAAAACTGATGGCAGAAGGTTGCAGAAAGAGAAGCCCAAAGCATTCTGAGGCACAAAGTGAGTTTTCATTTTGGGAAGATGAGCGTGCCCAAGGCCTTGGGGAGCTGAAGTCAATGGTGTTTATCTTTGTGCAATTTTGAACTTCAACACAATAAATGAAGTACATGAAAAGCACCATAGGAATTAAACATTGTATGGTTCAAATTTCTTCGCTTCAGGCTCACTGTATAAATATAGGCAGTTTTGTGTTTTTTGTTTTGTTTTGTTTTTTTTTACTGGAGCTGCCACAATTCCACTGAAATGTGGAGGAAATCATTCTAAAGTTCTAAAATCATTCTAAGTTGCTGAAGTTCAAAAAAAAGTTTTGTTTTGAAAACAGATGAAATTATATACTATACCAAGATTTTGATGTAATTCACTTTCTTCAAACTTCCCTGCAACCGTTGACTCTGCAAATGACAAAAAATAACACATGTAATTAGACGGACATGGGATATGAAGAAGTGGTTTCACCAGGGGCTGTTGAGGTCTGTGAACACGGATGTCAGGCAAAGTCACCTGCAACTTGGTGGTTTCTAAGTTCAGCCACCTGTTTTTGTATTTCAACATCTGTAAATATTCACCAATCTTTCATTTAAAAGTTACATGTAGTAATTCAAGAAAAGCAGTTTCTAATAAGACACAGAAATCTGTTGTATTTGCAATGTAAGTCTGTCTTTCATTCAAAAGCTACTGAGCATAAACATGTGCAAGGCACAGTACTGAACACTAGGGGAGACCAATGACAAATGAGAGGACGCAGCACGCTCAAGAGCTGGTGATAAGTGCACAGTGCTGCCACTTATCACCTGCAGGACCATGCATAAGTCACTTCATCTGCTAGTCATCAGCTAAGTAACCTGTCTGTGCTTCACTTCCCTCAATTATAAAATGGGGAGGATAGTATGTATCTCACACTGCTGTGAGGATTAAATGAGTTGATAGGCAATACAACAAGTGCTTAGAAACAGGGTCTAGAATGTAGTGTCACTAGACTAATGTCTCAATCCCAGGTCCCTCATGACTAATCATATCTAACTCATGGGATTGGAGTACATTAATTCAACAGATATTCACTGAGTACTGGACAGTAGAAAGCCCCTCAAGAAATTCCTTTTTTTCTTAAAGAAAATTAATTCTGAATACACTGTCATCAGTGGAACTTACATTCTAGTGAAGTTGCAGGGATCAAATGAGATGATGCGTGAAAGTACTTCATGGTGCCTGACACTGAGGTGAATGATCAATAACTACTGAAGACGACAAAGAAGAGAGGGAGAAGAGAAGGAAGAGGAGGATGAGGAGGCGAATGCTTATTGCCGCTCTCAGGAAATGTATGCTCCACTGTGGACTATAAGGCATGGCTATATACATATCACCATGTCTGCTAAATGTCCATGCAGTTTAACACATGCATTTAGCCTGTGAGTCAGCAACAAGACAGCATTCAAATCCTCAGGAGTATACGGTTCTGCCTGCAGGAAGATGCCAGAGCTGTGCTGACCTCAAGGGTCTGGTAGTTAATGGCATCATTCTCCTGCACTCCACAGCCAAGGCAAATTGAAAAAATCTCCTCAGTGCCCAAACCATCTCTAAGTTACTAAGGCTTATCTTTCCTAAGAACCACATCTCAAGAAGTGAGCTAATAGCAGAGCGAGACACTTTTAAAAAAATGCAGTGCTTTTGTAAACATAATGAGCATCAATTTTTTTTTGAGACAGAGTCCTACTCTGTTGCCCAGGCTGGAGTGGAGTAGTGCAGTAGTGCTATTTGGGCTCACTGCAACCTTGACCTCCTGGGCTCAAGTGATCTTCCCACCTCAGCCTCCTGAGTAGCTGGGATCATAGGTGTGCGCCACTACACCCGGCTAATTTTGTATTTTTTGTAGAGACAGGGTTTCACCACATTGCCCAGGCTGGTGTTGAACTCTGAGGTTTAAGTGATCCACCTGCCTTGGCCTCCCAAAGTGCTGGGATTATAGGCATGAGCCACCGCACCCAGCCCAGAGCATAAATCTTAAAACTATTGAACTATCCTAACATATGATGAACGAAGGGACTACTGCTAAAGCACTATGAAAATACTTTTCTTGTGTGTGTGTGTGTTGTTTTTTAGATGGAGTCACCCAGGCTGTAGTGCAGTGGCACAATCTTGGCTTACTGCAACCTCTGCCTCCCAAGTTCAAGCAATTCTCCCTGCCTCAGCCTCCTGAGTAGCTGGGACTACAGGCGCCTGCCACCATGCCAGGCTAATTTTTGTATATTTAGTAGAGACAGGGGTTTCACCACATTGCCCAGGCTGGTGTTGAACTCTGAGGTTTAAGTGATCCACCTGCCTCGGCCTCCCAAAGTGCTGGGATTACAGGCATGAGCCACCACACCCGGCCTATTTTTCTTTCTTTCTTTTTTTTTTTTGAGACAGAGCCTTGCTGTGTCACCCAGGCTGAAGTGCAGTGGCACAATCTTGGCTTACTGCAACCTCTGCCTCCCAAGTTCAAGCAATTCTCCTGCCTCAGCCTCCCAAGTAGCTGGGACTACAGGCACCCATCACCATGCCCGGCTAATTTTTGTATTTTTATTAGAGACAGGGTTTCACCGTGTTAGCCAGGATGATCTTGATCTCCTGACCTCATGACCTGCCCACCTCGGCCTCCCAAAGTGCTGTGATTACAGGCGTGAGCCACCGCACCCGGCCACCTATGTTTCTTAAATATAGAAATGATACTTGAGGAAGTGCCAACTCCCCAAGAATATATTTAAAACAAAGATTTCAACCCACGTGCATAACTTACTATATGAACAGACACTACTGCCAAGAGCTCTACCTGTATTCGTTCCTCGAGCCATCCTGGCAATCCTTGTCATATAATTTATATTTCACAGGTAAGAAAATGGAGGTGACGCACTTCTGAGCTTAGGTAGGGCTCAGCTCTAACCCTGAGTAAATATGACCTTGTTTTTTGGCTTTTTTTTTTTTTTTTTTGAGACAGAGCCTTGCTGTGTCACCCAGGCTGGAAGTGCAGTGGCACAATCTTGGCTTACTGCAACCTCTGCCTCCCAAGTTCAAGCAATTCTCCTGCCTCAGCCTCCCAAAGTGCTGGGATTACAGGCATGAGCCACCACACCCGGCCTCCCAAAGTGCTGGGATTACAGGCATGAGCCACCACACCCGGCCTCCCAAAGTGCTGGGATTACAGGCATGAGCCACCACACCCGGCCTCCCAAAGTGCTGGGATTATAGGCATGAGCCACCACACCCGGCCTCCCAAAGTGCTGGGATTATAGGCATGAGC
>JAKGGE010002753.1:0-54220 GCA_023748175.1 Hoolock leuconedys
CCGTGCCACCCATCGTCTGGGAAGTGAGGAGCGCCTCTGCCCGGCCACCCATCGTCTGGGAAGTGAGGAGCGCCTCTGCCCGCCACCCCATCTGGGAAGTGAGGAGCGCCTCTGCCCGCCACCCCATCTGGGAAGTGAGGAGGGCCTCTGCCCGCCACCCATCGTCTGGGAAGTGAGGAGCGCCTCTGCCCGGCCACCCCGTCTGGGAAGTGAGGAACGCCTCTGCCCGGCCACCCATAGTCCCGAGTTGAGAGTGGCCTGGAGGAACGGCTACAACTGTCTGGGAAGTGAGGAACGCCTCTGCCCGGCCACCCATCGTCTGGGAAGTGAGTGGAGCCCCACCTGTCCACCCATCGCCTGGGAAGTGAGGAGCGCCTCTGCCCGCCACCCCATCTGGGAAGTGAGGAGCCTGCCCGGCCACCCATCGTCTGGGAAGTGAGGAGCGCCTCTGCCCGCCACCCCATCTGGGAAGTGAGGAGCCTGCCCAGCCACTCATCGCCTGGGAAGTGAGGAGCCTGCCCGGCCACCCATCGTCTGGGAAGTGAGGAGCGCCTCTGCCCGCCAAACTCCGTCTGGGAAGTGAGGAGCGCCTCTGCCCGGCAACCCCATCGCCTGGGAAGTGAGGAGCCTGCCCGCCACCCATCGCCTGGGAAGTGAGGAGCACCTCTGCCCGGCCACCCCATCTGGGAAGTGAGGAGCCTCTGCCCAGCCACTCATCGCCTGGGAAGTGAGGAGCGCCCGCCACATCGTCTGGGAAGTGAGGAGCCTGCCCAGTCACCCCATCTTTGAAGTGAGGAGCACCTCTGCCCGGCCGCCTCATCTAGGAAGTGAGGAGCGCCTCTGTCCAGCCACCCCGTCTGGGAAGTGAGGAGCGCCACTGCCAGGCCACCCCCATCTTTGAAGTGAGGAGCGCCTCTGCCCGCCACCCACCGCCTGGGAAGTGAGTGGTTTAATGTTCGGGACACCCACCGTCTGGGAAGTGAGGAGCACCTCTGCCCGTCCACCCATTTTCTGGGAAGTGAGTGGCGCCTCTGCCCGGCCACCCCATCTGGGAAGTGAGGAGGGCCTCGGCCCAGCCACCCGTCTGGGAAGTGAGATTCCTCTGCATGGCCAGCCTATATATGGGAGTGAAGGGGGAGGGCCTCGGCCCGCCACCCAGTCTGGGAAGTGAGGAGCGCCTCTGCCCGGCCACCCCATCTGGGAATTGAGGAGCACCTCTGCCCGGCCGCCCCATCGGGGTAGTGAGGAGCGCCTCTGCCCGGCCACCCCATCTGGGAAGTGAGGAGCCTGCCCGTCAGCCTGCCTGGGAACTGAGGGAGCGCCTCTGCCCGCCACCCACCCCTGGGAAGTGAGGAGGGCCGCTGCCCGGCCACCCTATATATGGGAGTGAAGAGGGCCTCTGCCCTGCCACCCAAAGTCTGGGAAGTGAGGAGCGCCTCTGCCCGGCCACCCACCGCCTGGGACGTGAGGAGCACCTCTGCCCGGCCACCAATCCTCTGGGAGGTGAGGAGCCTGCCCGGCCACCCACCGCCTGGGAAGTGAGGAGAGCCTCTGCCCAGCCACCCATTGTCTGGGAAGTGAGGAGCCTCCTGCCCGGCCACCCATCGTCTGGGAAGTGAGGAGGGACTCTGAACGCCACTCAGTCTGGGAAGTGAGGAGCGCCTCCTACCGGCCACCCGCCCCTGAAAGCTTGGAGAGGAGGCCTGCCCAGCCACCCATCGTCTGGGAAGTGAGGAGCCTCTGCCCGCCACCACCGCCTGGGAAGTGAGGAGCACCTCTGCCCAGCCACCCATCATCTGGAATGTGAGGAGGGCACTCTGCCCGGCCACCCCGTCTGGGAAGTGAGGAGCGCCTCTGCCCGGCCACCCATCGTCTGGGAGGTGAGGAGCGCCTCTGCCCGGCCACCCATTGTCTGGGAAGTGAGGAGTGCCTCTGCACGGCCACCGATCGTCCGGGAAGTAAGGAGAACCTCTGCCCGGCCACCCATCGTCTGGGAGGTGAGAAGCGCCTCTGCGCCACCCAACATCTGGGAAGTGAGGGAGCACCTCTGCCCGGCCACCCATCGTCTGGGAGGTGAGGGAGCCTGCCCGGCCACCCATCGTCTGGGAGGTGAGGAGCACCTCTGCCCGGCCACCCCATCTGGGAAGTGAGGAGGGCCTCTGCCCAGCCACCCCCAGTCTGGGAAGTGAGGATCGCCTCTGCCCGGCCACCCATCGCCTGGGAAGTGAGGAGCCTGCCCGGCCACCCACTGCCTGGGAAGTGAGGAGCCTGCCCGGCCACCCAGTCTGGGAAGTGAGGAGCACCTCTGCCCGGCCACCCACTGCCTGGGAAGTGAGGAGCGCCTCTGCCCAGCCACCCATCATCTGGGAGGTGAGGAGGCCTCTGCCCGCCACCCAACGTCTGGGAAGTGAGGAGCGCCTCTGCCCGCCACCCATCATCTGGGAAGTGAGGAGCACCCCTGTCTAATCCCCATCTGTGAAGTGAGGAGCCTGCCCGGCCACCAACTGTCTGGGAAGTGAGGAGCGCCTCTGCCCGGCCACCCACCGTCTGGGAAGTGAGGAGAGCCTCTGCCCGGCCACCCATCGCCTGGGAGGTGAGGAGCGCCTCTGCCCGGCCACCAACTGTCTGGGAAGTGAAGAGCACCTCTGCTGGTCCACCCCATCTGTGAAGTGAGGAGCCTCTGCCCGGCCACCCACCGTCTGGGAAGTGAGGAGCCTCTGCCCGGCCACCCATCGCCTGGGAAGTGAGGAGAGCCTCTGCCCGGCCCACCCATAGTCCGGGAGGTGAGGAGCGCCTCTGCCCGGCCAGCCATCGTCCGGGAGGTCAGGAGCGCCTCTGCCCCACCTCCCATCGCCTGGGAAGTGAGGGAGCGTCTCTGCACTAGCCACCCCTCGCTGGGAAGTGAGGAGCCTCTGCCCTGCCACCCCATCTGGGAAGTGAGGAGAGCCTCTGCCCGGCCACCCAACGTCTGGGAAGTGAGGAGCACCTCTGCCCGGCCACCCAGTCTGGGAAGTGAGTAGCACCTCTGCCCGCCCACACAGTCTGAGAAGTGAGGAGCGCCTCTTCCCGCCACCCCATCTGGGAAGTGAGGAGCCTCTGCCCGCCACCCACCGCCTGGGAAGTGAGGAGCACCTCTGCCCGGCCACCCAACGTCTGGGAAATGAGGAGCGCCTCTGCCCTGCCGCCTGTCTGGGAAGTGAGGAGCTCTGCCCGCCACCCAACGTCTGGGAAGTGAGGAGCACCTCTGCCCGCCACCCATCGCCTGGGAAGTGAGGAGCCTGCCCAGCCACCAACCATCTGGGAAGTGAGGAGCACCTCTGCCCGTCCACCCATCGTCTGGGAAGTGAGGAGCCTCTGCCCGCCACCCCATCAGGGAAGTGAGTGGCGCCTCTGCCCGGCCACCCCGTCTGGGAAGTGAGGAGGGCCTCTGCCCGGCCACCCACGTCTGGGAAGTGAGGAGTGCCTCTGCCCGGCCACCCAGTCGGGAGTGAGGAGGGCTCTGCACGGCTACAAATTGTCTGGGAGGTGAGGAACACCACTGCTCGGACACCCACCGTCTGGGAAGTGAGGAGCACCTGTACCTGTCCACCTATCGTCTGGGAAGTGAGGATTGCCTCTGCCAGGCCGCCCCGACAGGGATGTGAGGAGCGCCTCTGCCCGGCCACCAACTGTCTGCGAAGTGAAGAGCACCTCTGCTGGTCCACCCATTGTCTGGGAAGTGAGGAGCGCCTCTGCCCGGCCACCTGCCTGGGAAGTGAGGAGCCTGCCCAGCCACTCATCGCCTGGGAAGTGAGGAGCCTGCCCGCCACCCATCGCCTGGGAGGTGAGGAGCCTGCCCGCCACCCCATCTGGGAAGTGAGGAGCGCCTCAGCCCGGCCACCCATCACCGTCTGGGAAGTGAGGAGCGCCTCTGCCCGGCCACCCATCGTCTGGGAAGTGAGGAGCGCCTCTGCCCGCCACCCCATTGGGAAGTGAAGAGCGCCTCTGCCCGCCACCCATCGTCTGGGAAGTGAGGAGCTCCTCTGCCCGCCACCCAACATCTGGGAAGTGAGGAGCCTCTGCCCGCCACCCATAGTCCTGGGAGGTGAGGAGGGCCTCTGCATGGCTACAAATTGCTGGGAGGTGAGGAACACCACTGCCTCGGACACCCACCGCCTGGGAAGTGAGGAGCACCTCTGCCCGTCCACCCATCGTCTGGGAAGTGAGGGAGCGCCTCTGCCCGGCCGCCCATCGCCTGGGAAGTGAGGAGCCTGCCCGCCACCCATCGCCTGGGAAGTGAGGAGCGCCTCTGCCCGCCACCCCATCTGGGAAGTAAGGGAGCTGCCTGATCAGCCACCCCATCTTCTGGGGAAGTGAGGAGCGCCTCTGCCCGCCACCCCATCCTCGGGGAAGTGAGGAGCGCCTCTGCCCGGCCACCCATCGTCTGGGAAGTGAGGAGCCTCTGCCCGCCACCCATCGCCTGGGAAGTGAGGACTGCCCGCCACCCATCGCCTGGGAAGTGAGGAGCCTGCCCAGCCGCCTGCCTGGGAAGTGAGGAGCGCCTCTGCCCGCCACCCCATCTGGGAAGTGAGGAGGGCCTCTGCCCGGCCACCCCATCTGTGAAGTGAGGAGCCTGCCCGCCACCCCATCTGGGAAGTGAGGGAGTGCCTCTGCCCGCCACCCCATCTGGGAAGTGAGGAGCGCCTCTGCCCGGCCCCCTCGTCTGGGAGGTGAGGAGCACCTCTGCCCGGCCACCCATCGTCTGGGAGGTGAGGAGCCTGCCCCGGGCCAGCCTCACAGAGCCAGGTCGGCCGGGGCCCTGCCTGAGAAGTTATACGCCTCCGCCGCCCACCTGGGAAGAGAGGAGCCGCCTCTCCCGTCCACCACCCACCATCTGGGAAGCAGAGTGCCCACAATCCTCCGCCTGGGAATGAGGAGCGCCTGCCCCTGCCACCCACCGGAGGTGAGGGTACCTGCCCCTGGTCAAACTTAGCCTCCCACCTTAAGTGAGAGCCAGCCCAGCTGCCCCGTCTGGGGAAGAATTGAAGAGCTGCTTCTGCCCGGCCACCCACCGTCTTTGAAAGTGCTGAGGGAGCGCCCATTCTAACCCACCCACTCATCTGGAAGTGAGGAGAAATCCCCTGTCTCGCAAACCCATCATCTGGAAGGGGAGGAGCCTGTCCGTCAGCCTGGTAGTGAGGGAGCCGCCCGGCCACCCATCGCCCAAATGAGGAGCTGGCCTGAGAAGCAACCCACTGGAAGTAGGAGTGCTCAGTTCCGCAAACCCTCCTGGGAAGTGGCGAGGAGCGCCTGGCCACAGCCACCACTCATCGCCTGGCAAGTGCAGAGGGCCTCCCCCTGCCCGCCACCCACCATCTGGGAAGTGAGTAGCACTGCCCGCCGCTGGCCTGGGAGGTGAGGGAGCACGCCTCCCGCCACCCATCGCCTGGGAGGTGAGTGTTTCCTGCCAAACCCACTGCCTGGGAGGTGAGGCTGCCTGCCCAGCCACACCCCGTCTGGGATAGGAGTGCCACCGCCCAGCCACCCGCCCAAAGTGAGGACGCCTCTGCCCGCCACCCATCAAAGTTTGGAAGTGAGGCTCTGTCTGCCAGCCTCTACAGGGAGGAAGTGAGAAGTTGCCTCTGCCTGGAGACCCCTGTCTGGGAGGGGAAGGGGAGGGAGAACCCTCACCCAGGCCTAGTCCAGAAGAAGTGAGGTTTTCCCATCCTGCCTTCCCGCCCTGCCATACGCCTGATGTCTGGCTCACCCAGCTGCCCCACCCCAGCGGAAGTGGTGGATGAGCAACCCTCATGTCAGCCTCTCAGATAGAATTGAAGAGCCTGCCTCCCAGCTTCAGCCCAAGTGAGCGCCCTCCAGGTCAACACCCCATATATGGGGAGTGAAGAGGGTTTCCTGCCCACACCCAACATTCAGGGGCTATATGCCTGCCAGCCAATTCCCATCTGGCAGGGGCGGAGAACGCCTCTACCCGCCAATTCCTGTTCAGAACTGACGACGCCCTGCCCGCCACTCACTGCCTGGGAAGTGAGGGAGTGCTCTGCCCCGCCAGCCATCGTCCGGGAGGTGAGGATAACTCCGTTCGGCCAGCCATCGGCCCTGGGAGGTGAGAGGATGCCTTGGCCTGACTCCACCTGTCATGTGGGAAGTGAGGTTGCCCCTGCCCAGCCAAATTCCATCTGGTGAAGTGAGAGCCGCACTGCCCCAGCCGCCTGTCTGGGATCTGGAGTGGGAGCCTGCCCCGCCAACCATCACGTCCGGGAGGTGCAGGAGATCCCCTGCCCGCCACCCATGGTCCGAGGGAGGAGGCCGCCTGCTTGTCTCCCACCAACTGGGAGGTGAGGAGAGCCTGCCCAAACCAAACGCCTGGGAAGTGCGGAAAGCCTGTCTGCCAGTGTGTCTCCCAAGGCTTGCAGGTGAGTGAGCACTGCCTGCCTCTCACCACCATCGCCTGGGAGGGGTGTGAGGAGCCTGCCCGGCCCACACTGCCTGGGAGGTGAGGCGCCTCTCGCCCTCAGCCACCACCGCCAGGTAGGCGAGGAGCCAGCCCAGGCCTGCCTCATCTGAGAAGTTATGAGCCGCCTGTCTGCCACCCATCTCTGGGGAAGTGCAGACAGCGCCCCACCCACCCACCATCTGGGAAGTGAGGAGTGCCCCTGCTTGGCCCCCTGTCTGGGAATTGAGGACGCCTGTCCGGCCACCCATCGCCTGGGAGGTGAGGGGTGCCTCCCGGACAACCCCTCCCTGACCTATGAAGGCCAGCCCAGCCTGGGCTCGGGAAATACCAGGCTTCCTGCCTGCCACCCACCGTCTTTGGAAGTGAGGAGCCTGCTGCCCGGTCTCACCCCATCTGGGAAGTGAGGAGAGAAACTCTGGGTCCCGCAACCACCTGAAGTGAGGAGGCGCTCCTGCCCTCGGGCCGCCCCACATTTGGGGAAGAGGAGCCACCCGCCACCCACTGCTGGGAAATGAGGATGCCTGGATCATGTCTCATCTTCTGGGAAGTAGGGAGTGCCTCTGCCCTGCAACCCCTCCTGGGAAGTAAGGAAGGAGCGCCTCTGCCCAGCCACTCATCATACTCCACAGTGAGAGGGCTCCCTGCCTGGCCACCCACCATCTGGGAAGGCAGTACCCCTGTCTGCCGCCCGCCTGGGAGGTGAGGAGCACTGGCCACCCACTGCCTGGGTGGTAGCCTGCCAAGCAAACCATCGCCTGGGAGGAAGAGCTTGCCCGCCAGCACTGCCTGAGGCACTGCCCAGCCACCCAGCTCCTGGAAGAAGGAGGATCGCCTCTGTCTCACCACCCACTGTCTGGGAGGCAGGGGCGCCTCTGCCCGCCCAGCCTCTCAAGAGGGGAGAGGTGGGAAGCAGTAGCGCCTCTGCCTGCGGAGAACCTGCCTGGGAGGCAAGTGAGAACCCTGGCCCGGCTCCAGTCCAGAAGAGAGAGCCTCCACCCTGGCTGTCTAGTATAAGTGGAGGAGCTGCGGCCAGCCATTCATGTCGCCCATCATCTGAGGTGAGGAACGCCTGCCGTGCCACCCATCTTAAGGGTGGCATGAGGCCCTGCGTCACTCAGATGTGTGTGAATTGGAAGAGGCGCCTGCCCAGTCAGCCTCACCTGGAAGTGGAGGAGGCCTCTGCACCGCCAATCTCACATAGCTGGGAGGGAAGAGGCCCCGCCCCACCCAACATCTAAAGGAGAGCCCCCAAGCAGCCACCCCATCTGGGGTGTGCAGTGAGGACGCTTCACCCAGTCAGCCTCCCCCACAAAGTGGACGAAAGGCCCCTGCCCTGCCACCCACCGCCTGGGAAGTGAGGATGCCTCCTGCCCGGCCAGCCATCTCGGGAGGTGAGGAGGCCTTCCTGCCCGCCACAGCCACTCCGTCCGGGAGGTGAGGAGTTTTTCCTGGCCTGGGATCGACCCATCATGTGTAAAGTAAGGGACACCCTGCCAGCCACCCCATCTGTGAAGTGAGGGAGCCACCAGTCTCGGCCACCCTGTCTTGGATCTGAGCTCTGCCCTGCCAACCATCGTCCTGGGAGGTGAGAGATCTCTGCAGGCCACCCAAGGTCCGGGAGGTGAGGAGCCCCTGCTCAGCTGCACCCATCATCTGGGAGGTGTGAGAGCCTCTGCCCAACTCCCAACTCTGGGAAGTGGAGGAGCCTGTCTCGCCTACTGGGAAGTGAGGAGCCTGCCCGCCACCCATCGCCTGGGGAAATGAGAGCAGCTGGCCTGATCAGCCAACCATCTTCTGGGAAGTGGAGAGCGTCTCTGCCCCGCAACCCCTCCTCGGAAGTGGAGGAGAGCCTCTGCCCAGCCACTCATCGTTCAAAAGCACACTGCCCGGCCACTCACCATCTGGGAAGTGAGTGGTACCCTGCCCGACACCCCGCCTGGGAGGTGAGGAGCCCTCCCACCACCCACTGCCCCTCGAGGTGAGGAGCTTCCTGCCCAGCAACCCATCAAGGCCCTCGGAGGTGAGTGGAGCGCCCTCGGTCCCTGCCACCCATCAAGTGTCTGGGAGGTGAGCAGCACCCCTGCCAAGCAACGATCGTCTGGAGGTGAGGAGCCTCTGTCCTGCCACACCCCGTCTAGCTGGGGAGGTTAGGGAGGCCACCTGCCCAGCCACCCTGTCTGGGAAGTGAGGAGCCTGCCCACCAATCCATCATCTGGGAGGCATGGGCCGCCCGGCCACCCCTACAGGAGTGCCAGAAGCCCCTGCCCGGAGACCAGTTCCTGGGAGGAAGTGAGGAGAACTCTACCCGGTCGCCCAGTCCAGAAAGAAGTGAGGAGCGCCTCTGCCCGGGCGTCCCGTCTGGAAATAAGTGAGGAGCGTCGATGCCCGGTCTCCCATCATCTGGGAGGTGAGGAACGCCTCTGCAGTGCCACCCATCTTATGGGTGGTGATGAGCACCTCTGCGGCCGCCCCGTATGGGAATTGAGGAGCGCCTCTGCCCAGCCGCCCTGTCTGGGAAGTGAGGAGTGCCTCTGCACGGCCACCCTACATATGGGAGTGAAGAGGGCCTCCTGCCCGGCCACAACACCCAACATCTGGGAAGGAGGAGGCCTCTGCCAGCCAGGCGGGAGAGCCCACCGCCGCCTCTGTCTGGGAACATGAAGGCCCTGCCCGCCACACCCACCTGGGAAGTGAGGGAGAAGTGCCCCGTCCTGGCCAGCCACCCGTCCGGGAGGTGAGAGGAGCCTGGGCCTGACCTAATCCATCACGTGGGAAGTGAGGAGCAACCTCCGCCCACACCCCATCTGTGAAGGGAGGAGCGCCACCGTCTGACCTGGGGTTCCTGTCTGGGATCTGAGGGAGCGCCTGCCCCTGCCAACCCGTCACAGTCCGGAGGTGAGGAGATCTCCGTCCGGCCACCCATGTGGTCCCATGAGTAAGAGGAGCCCGGTCATTACCCATCATCTGGGAGGTGTGGGAGAGCTCTGTCTGAACCCAACTTCTGCTGGGAAGAGGAGCGCCTCCTGCCCAGTCCCATTTGGGAAGTGAGGCGCTCTGCCCGGCCACCCACTGCCTGGGATATGAGGAGCTGGCCTGATCAGCCACCCCATCTCGGGAAGTGGGGAGCGCCTCTGCCCCGCAACCCCTCCTGGGAAGTGAGGAGCCTCTGCCCAGCCACTCATCATCTGGAAAGTGCTGAGGGCCACTGCCCGGCCACTCACCATCTGGGAAGTGAGTAGTACCTCTGTCTCCCTGGCCTGCTGGGAGGTGAGGATACCCTCCCCACTGCCACCCATCGTCCTCGGAGGCGAGGAGCGCCTGCCCAGCAACCCACTGCCTGGGAGGTGAGGAGCTTCTCTGCCCGGCCACACTTCGTCTGGGAGGTTAGGAGTGCCACTGCCCAGCCACCCCGTCTGGGAGGCTAGGGCCTGTCTCGCCGCCCCACAGGGGAGGAAGCAAGCAAGTGAGGAGCCTGTCTCGGAAAACCCTGGCCTGGGAGGAACAGAGGAGAACTTCCCACCCGCCCCAGTCCTGGAAAGAAGTAGAAGAGCGCCTGCCCTGGCCCCGCCTGGAACATAAGTGTGGAGCGTCGATTCCCGGGCGCCCATCATCTGGGAGGTGAGGAACGCTTTCGGCCGCAGGCCACCCCATCTTATGGGTGGTGATGGTGCTAACTTCTGCCGGGCCTGCATGGGAATTGGAGGAGCCTGCTCCACACTGGCCTGGGAATGAGGCGCCTCCGTCCGCCAATCCCACATGGAGTGAATAGTGCCTGCCCGGCCACCCAACGTCTGGGAAGTGAGGAGTGCCTCTGCCCGACCAGCCATCGTCCGGGAGGTGAGGGGCCCTGCCCGCCAGCCATCATCAGCTAAGTGAGGAGCACCTCTGCCCGGCCACCCCATCTGTAGGAAGTGAGGACGCCACTGCCGGGCCGCCTGTTCGCTGGGACATCTATAGAGCGCCTGTCTGGCCAAACGTCATCCGGGGAGGAGGGAGATCATCCTCCTGCCCGCCACCCATGGTCCGGGGAGGCTTCTGCTCGGCTACCCATCATCCCAGATGTGAGGAGAGCCTCCTGCCCAAACTCCCAACGTCTGGCGGAGGGCCCGGGCCGCCCGCCTGGTAGGTGAGGAGCACCTCTGCCTGGCCACCCATCGTCTGGGAGGCAGGAGCGCCTCAGCCCTCAATACACGCCTGGGAGGTGAGAGTAGCCTCCGTCTGCCACCCACTGCCTGCTGGTAGGTGAGGAGCAACTCCCAGGTCCCGCATTCCGCCTGAGAAGTTATGAGCGCTCTGCCACCTCATCTGCAAAGGGAAGCGTTTCAGCCCCACCACCCACCGCCTGGGAAGCAAGGAGTGCCTCTGCCCCGCCATCCTGCCTGGGAAATGAGGGCTCTCTGTCCGCCACCCACGCCTGGGAGGTGAGGGGTGCCTGCCCGAACAACCTGCCTTGGAGGAAGTGAGGGAGCAAGCCCGGGTCACCTGTCTGGGAAGAACTGGAAGAGCCGCCTCCCACCCGGCCAAATCTCACCGCCTTGAATTGAGGAGCCCACCGCCCGGACCACCCAACCTTCCTGAGAAGTGAGGAGAACCTCCTGTCCGGAACCCATCATCTGGGAAGGCTGAGGAGACGCCTCCGTCTGGGTCCTCCGCTTGGGAAGGCTGAGGAGCGCCCTCCGCCCTGGCCAACCCATCGCCCAGAAAATGAGGAGCTGGCCCTGATCAGTCACACCCATCTCTGGGAAGGGGAGTGCCTGCCCTGCAACCCCACTGGAAGCAAGGGATAACCTGCCCAGCCACTCATCGCCTGGAGTATGGAGCCTGTCCGGCCAACCACCATCTGGGAAGTGCAGTACCCTCTGTCTGGCTGCACCTGGGATGTGAGGAGCTCATGGTCCCTCTGCCACCCAGCATCGTCCGAGGTGAGGAGCGACTCTGCCTGGCCACCCCATCTTCTGGGAGGTGAGTGTGCCTGCCAAGAAACCACCGTCTGGAGGTGAGGAGCCTGCCCGCAACACTTCGTCTGGGGAGGTTAGTGCCCAGCCACCTCAGCCTGGGAAGTTAGGGGAGCCTCTGCACGTCCAACGGCTCACCAATGGAGGCTAGGGGCGCTTGCCTGGCCACCCCACTGGGGAGAGGAAGTGAGAAGCGCCTCTGCCCGGAGACCCCGTCTGGGAGGAAGTGAGGAGAACCTCTACCCGGTCGCCCAGTCCAGAAAGAAGTGAGGAGCGCCTCTGCCCGGGCGCCCCGTCTGGAAATAAGTGAGGAGCGTCGATGCCCGGTCGCCCATCATCTGGGAGGTGAGGAACGCCTCTGCCGTGCCACCCATCGTATGGGTGGTGATGAGCAACCCCAGGTCAGCCTGCATGAATTGAAGAGCCTGCCCAGCCGCCTGTCTGGGAAGTGAGGAGGCTCAGCCCGCCACCCTAAACATGGGAGTGAAGAGGGCCTCTGCCCGGCCACCCAACATCCACAGCGGAGGAGTGCCTCCCTGCCAGCCACCCCATCTGGTAAGTGAGGAACCCCACCCCGGGTCGCCTGTCTGGGAACTGACCACCTGTCCGGCCACCCACTGCCTGGGAAGTGAGAGGAGGCTCTGCCCGGCCAGCCACTGTCCTGGGAGGTGAGGAGCCTGCCCCGCCACCCATCGCCTGGGAATGAGGAGCTGCAGGTCTGACCCAGCCACCCACCTCAAGTGGGGAGCGCCTCTGCCCCTCCTGGGAAGTGAGGGATGCCTGCCCAGCCACCATCAGCCTGGAGTGCTGAGGGCCACTGCCCAGCCACACCCACCATCTGGGAAGGCGAGTAGCACCCCTGTCCGCCGCCTGCCTGGGAGAGTGGGTGAGGAGACCCGCCTCCCCGGCCACCCATCGGCTCATTGGGAGGTGAGTAGCCCTCTGCCAAGCAACCCATCGTCTGGGAGGAGTGGCCGCCTGCCCGGCCACACACTTCTCGCCTGGGAGGTTAGGAGTGCTGACCACCCAGCCACCCCTGCCTGGGAAGCAGGAGCCTGCCCCATCCACCCATCAACAGAGGAGGCGAGGCGCCTCTGTCTCGGCCAGCCTCTAAGCAGGGAGTGGGAAGGCTGGAGAAGTGCCTGCCCGGGAGAGACCCTGTCTGGGAGGAAGCAGGAGAACCCCTACCTGGCTCCCAGTCCAGTGCCATGAGGAGCCGCCCGGGCGTCCCGTCTGGAAATAAGTGAGGAGCGTCGATGCCCGGTCTCCCATCATCTGGGAGGTGAGGAACGCCGTACACCCATCTGCATGGGTGGTGATGAGCACCCCATGCCGCCCCATGGGGAATTGAGGAGCCTCTGCCCAGCCGCCTGTCTGGAAGTGAGGAGTGCCCTGCACGTCCACCAATCTCTACATAAGCAAGAGGCCTCTGCCCGGGGCCACCAACATCTGGGAAGTGAGGGGAGTGCCTCCTGCGCCACCCCATCTGGTAAGTGAGGAACGCCTCACCCGCCGCCTCCTGGGAAGTGACGAGTGGCCCCTGCCCCACCACTGCCTGGGAAGTGAGGAGGCTCCCCCTGCCCGCCAGCCACCTGGGAGGTGAGGGGTTTTCCCTCCTGGGGCCCCTGCCAGCCATCAGTCCCAGTGTGAGGTTTTCCCCAGTCTGGACCACCATCATGTGGGAAGTAAGGAGCACCTCTGCCCAGCCACCCCATCTGTGAAGTGAGGTGCACGTCTGCCACCTGTCTTGATCTGAGAGGCCTGCCCTGCCAACCATCGTCCAGTGTGAGGAGATCCTCTGCACTGCCACCCATGGTCCGGGGAGGCAGGAGCGCCTCACCACACCCATCACTGGGAGGTGTAGAGAGCTTCTCCTGCCCGAACTCCCAACTTGAAGTGAGGAGCTCTGCCGGCTGCCCCATTTCCAAGGAGTCGCCCCGCCTGCCAACGCCTACCCGCCTGGGAAATGAGGGAGCCGCCTGATCAGCCACCCATCTTCTGGGAAGGGGGGTGCCGCCCGGGCAACCCTCCCAGCGAGGATGCCCTGCCCAGCTTTCACTCATCACTGTCTGCAAAAGCAGCCACTGCCCGGCCACTCACCATCTGGGAAGTGAGTAGTACCTCTGCCCTGACACCTGCCTGGGTGTGCGAGGGCTGTCTCCCACCACCCATCTGCCCCGGAGGTGAGGAGACGCCTGCCCAGCAACCCATCTGCCTCGAGGTGAGGAGCCCTGCCACCCATCGCCTGGGAGGTGATGGCACCTGCTGCCAAACGACTGCCTGGGAGGTGAGGGAGCCTGTCCGGCCACACACCTGCCTGGGAGGTTAGGAGGCGCCACCACCCAGCCAACCTCCGCCTGGGAAGTGAGTGAGCGCCCTGGGTCCGGCCAACCCATCATCTCAGAGGAGGGGTTCGGAACCGGCCACCCCTGGCAGGGAGTGAAGTGGAGAAGGCTCTGCCCTGACACCTGCCTGAGTGGCTGAGGAGAACCCCACCGGCCCAGTCCAGAAAGAGCTGAGGGGAGCGCCTGCCCAAGGCCCCGTCTGGAAATAAGTGAGGGAGCGTTTGATGCCCACTCTGCATCATCTGGGAGGTGAGGGAAACCGCAGTGCCACCCATCTTATGGGTGGTGAGTTGCACCTGCGCCTCCCAGGGAATTGAGAGCGCCTGCCCTGCTCACCGTCTGGGAAGTGAGGGAGTGCCTCTGCACGTGCCACCCTACATATGGGGAGAAGAGGGCCCTGCCCGCCACCCAACATCTGGGAAGCAGGAGGCCTCTGCCAGCCACCCCACTGCAAGTGAGAACCTTCTACCCAGCCTGTCTAAACCCACGAGGCCCCGTCTCGCCACTCCACCGCCTGGGAAGCGAGAGCCTGCCCGGCCAGCCATCACCCTGGAGGCAGGGAGCCGCCTTGGCCTGACGACTCATCATGTGGGAAGTGAGGAGCACCTCTCTGCCCGCCACCCCCCATCTGTGAAGGGGAGGAGCTTTTTACTGCCCACCTGCCCTGTCTGGGATCTGAGGATGCCTGCCCCTGCCAACCGTCCGGTGAGGAGATCCTCCGTCCGCCACCCATGGTCCGCTGAGGCACGCCTCTGCTCGGCTACCCATCATCCGGGAGGTGTGGCGGTGCCCCTGGCCCAACTCCAACTTGGGAAGGAGGTTGCGCCTGCCCGCCCACGCATTTGGGAAGTGAGAGCCTGCCCCGCCACCCACCTGCCTGGGATAAGGAGGGAGCGCCTGGACTGCCCATCTCTGGGAAGTGGGAGCCGCCCCCTGCCCCAACCTCCTGGGAAGCAGGAGCCTGCCCAGCCACCTGTCTGGAGTGCTGAGTCACCGCCTGGCCACCTACCCGTAGCGGCAGGTAGTACCCCTCTGCCCGTCCTGTCCGTCTGAGGCAGAGAGCACCCGGACCAATCACCGAGATGAGCTCTGCCCAGCAAACCCACTGCCTGGGAGGCAGTTCAAGACCGTCTGAAAATAACTGTCCGGGGAGGTTTAGGGCTGTCCACGTCCCTACAGGGAGGTGAAGCAAGTGAGGAGCGCCCCCTGTCTGAAACCCCGTCTGGGAGGAATGAGGAGAACCCCCACCCGCCGCCTAGTCCTGAGGCAAGATGAAGAGCCTCTGTCTGGGCGCCTGGCCTGGGAATTAAGTGTGTGGAAAGGCCGATTCCCTGGCCCATCATCTGGGAGGCAGGAACGCTTCTGCCACCACCATGGGTGGTGATGAGCACCCCTGCCGCCTCAGCCCCAGATGGGAATCTGAGTGCTCTGCCTGGGTCACTCTACCAAAATAGGAGCCCGGCCACCCCACATGTGGGAGTGAATAGTGCTCTTGCCCGCCACCCAACGCCTGGGAAGTGAGGAGTGCACCCCTGCCAGCCACCTACTCCAGTAAGTGGGAGTAGCGCCTCACCTGGCCGTCTTGTCTGGGAACTGGACGAGCGCCCCTGCCCGCCACTTATCTAGTGGCTTGCCTGCCAGCATTGTCTGAGGCTTGCCAGCACATCTATGGTGAGAGCACTCTGTTCAAGCACCATTCCAGGGTGGAGGGAGGCACCAGCCGCTTTTGCTAAATCACCATCTGATAGAGAGACCTGCTCATACCAGGAACTGGAGAGGCGCTTGTCAAGTACCATCTAGGGATAGAGAGTTTTGCCCAAACCCCAACCCGCCTGGGAAGTGTGGAGGGCCCGGCCGCCCCGTCTACAGGTAGGTGAGGAGCACCCCTGTCCACCCACTGCCCGAGGTGAGGAGCGCCTCCTGCCCGTCCACACATCGCCTGGGAGGTGAGCAGCCCCGCCCGGCCACCCATCAGTCTGGCAGGTGAGTGGCACCTAGGGTCCCGCAGTCTGCCCTGAGAAGAGCCTCCGGCCAATCTCATCCGGGAAGTGAGGAGCCTCCGTCCTGACCACCCACCCCTGTCTGGGGCCAAGGAGCTGCCCTGCCCCAGCCAACCCGGCCTGGGAAATGAGGGAGCCTCTGTCCGCCACCCATCGCCTGGGAGGAGGGGTGCTCCCTGCCCCACAACCCTGCCTTGGAGGAAGTGAGATGACCAAGCCCCGGGTCAGCCTCGGCCTGGGGAAGAACTGAAGAGCCCCAACCGCCTCTCTCACCCAACTGGCCTTGGAATTGAGGAGCCCACCGTCTCCACCCGCCACCCCACCCTGAGAAGGAGGAGAACTCTGTCTCGAAACCCATCAATCAGAAGTGGAGGAGCCTGCCCGTCCTCCTGCTTGGGAAGTGAGGAGCCTGCCCGCCACCCACTCACCTGGGAAACACGAGGAGCTGGGCCTGATCAGCCACCCATCTTCTGGGAAGTGGGGAGTGCCTCTGCCCTGCAACCCCTACTGGGAAGTAAGGAGCACCTCTGCCCAGCCACCTGCCCGCCTGGAAAGTGAGCTGCCTCTGTCTCGGCCACCACTCCAAGTGGGTAGTACCTCTGCCCGGCTGCACCATCTGGGATGTGAGGAGCTCATCTCCTCTGCCACCCATCGTCTCCTGAGGTGAGGGAGTGACTGCCCGGCCACCCCATCTTCTTGGGAGGGCAGTAGCTGCCTCTGCCAGTCCCACCGTCTGGGAGGCAGAGGGAGCCTAACCGCAACACTTCGTCTGGGAGGTTAGGAGTGCCACTGCCCAGCCACCCCGTCTGGGAAGTTGCCTCTGCACCCACCCACCGCCTGGGAGGCGAGGGGCGCCCTGCTCACCGCCTCCTCACTGGGAGGAAGCGCCCCTGTCTGGAGAACTTGGCCTGGGAGGAAGTGCGAGGGGGAACCCTTCCGTCGCCCCGGGCCCAGAAAGAAGTGAGGAGCGCCCCTGCCCTGGCATGCCTCCGCCTGAAATAAGTGAGGAGCTCGGGATGTCTGGTCAGCCCATCATCTGGGGAGGTGAGGAACTTTCGCCGTACACCCACTGTATGCTGGCAGGATGAGCAACCTGCGTCACCAAGAGTGTGAATTGAAGAGCCTGCCCAGCCTGTCTGGGAAGTGAGAGGCTCCCTGCACGTGCCACCCTACATATGGGAGGAAGAGGGCCCTGCCCACAGCCCCAACATCTTAAAGTGAGGAGCGCTCTCCAAGCAGCCACCCCATCTGGTGTAAGTGGGAGGAACGCCTCACCCTGGGTCAGCCCTGTCTGGGAACTGGATCTAGGCTCCTGTCCTCGGCCAACCACCCATCAGTCTGGGAAGTGAGGGCGCTCTCACCTGGCTGCCAGCCATCGTCCTGGAGGGGTGAGGAGCCTCCTGCCCGGCCACCCACCGCCTGGGGAAATGAGGAGCGTGATCTGGATCAGCCACCCATCTTCTGGGAAGTGGGGAGCGTCTCTGCCCCGCAACCCCTCCTGGGAAGTGAGGAGCGCCTCTGCCCAGCCACTCATCGTCTGGAAAGTGCTGAGGGCCACTGTCCACACCCACCATCTGAAGGAGTAGCACCCGTCTCGTCTGGAGTAAGTGAGGAGCACGCCTCCCCGCCACACCCATCTGCCTGGGAGGTGAGTAGCGCCTCCTGCCAAACCCATCGCCTGGGAGGTGTGAGGAGCCTGTCTGCCACACTGCCTGGGAGGTTAGAGGCGCTAACGTCTACACCCGGCCTGGGAAGTGAGGGAGCCTGCCCTGGGTCCACCCATCGTCTGGAGGCCAGGGCCTTGCCCGGCCCACAGGGAGGAAGGAGAAGCGCTCTCTGCCCGAGACCCCCGCCTGGGAGGAAGTGAGGAGAACCTCTACCCGGTCGCCCAGTCCAGAAAAGTGATAGCGGGGAGGGGAGCGCCTCCTGCCCTCAAGGCCCCTGCCTGGAAATAAGTGAGGAGCTGGCCATGTCTGCCCCATCATCTGAGGGTGAGAACGCCTGCCGCGGCCACCCATCGTGAGCTGGGTGGTGATGAGCACCTCTGCCTCAGAGTGGGAATTGAGTGAGGCCCTCTGCCCAGTCAGCCTGTCTGGAAGTGAGGAGGCCTGCACTGGCCACACCCCACATATGGATGCAAAGAGGGCCCCTGCCCGCCACCCAACATCTAAAGTGTGAGTGCCCCCTGCCAGCCACCCCATCTGGTAAGTGAGGAACGCCTCTACCCGGCCGCCCTGTCTGGGAATTGACTCCAGCGCCCCTGCCCTCGCCAACACCGCCTGGGGCGAGGAGTGCCTGCCCGGCTGCAGCCATCGTCCTGAGGTAGGAGCGCCTGGGCCTGACTAATTCATCATGTGGGAAGTGAGAGCACCCCTGCCTGGCCACCCCATCTGTGAAGGGGAGGAAAACCCAGCTCTGCCCTGGGATCTGAGAGCTCACCCTGCCAACCGTCAGTCCGAGGTGAGGAGAGATCCCTCCAGAGTCCTGACCAATCTTACGGTCCCATGAGGTGAGGAGCCTGCTCTGGCCACCCATCACTGGGAGGTGAGAGCTCCCTGTCTCAACTCCCAACTGGGAAGTGGAGGGAGCCTGCCCGCCGTCACCTCCCATTTGGGAAGGGAGGAGCCTGCCCCGCCAACAAATTCACTGTCTGGGACATGAGGAGCCGCCTGATCAGCCACCCGCCTCTGGGAAGGGGAGCGCCTCTGCCCCGCAGAACCCCTCCCCTGGGAAGTGAGGTGTGAGCGCTCTTCCAGCCACTCATCGCCTGAAAGTGGAGTAGCCACCGCCACCTCTCACCATCTGGGAAGTGAGTAGTACCTCTGCCCGGGCCCCGCGCCTGCCTGGGAGGGGTGAGGGAGCACCTCTCCTCGGACCACCCATCGCCTCGGAGGTGAGGAGCGCCTCTGCCCAGCAACCCATCAGCCTGGGAGGTGTGAGGAGCCTCTGCCCGCCACACCTCCCCTCGCCTGCTGGGAGGTTAGAGCACTGCCCAGCCACCCCTGCCTGGGAGGCCAGGGCGCCTGCCCGGGCCTCCCTACAGGGAGGAAGTGAGGAGCGCCCCTGCCCGGAAACCCCGCTGGGAGGAAATGAACCCCACCCGGGCCACGGAACCGAAAGAAGTGAGAGGAGCCTGCCCTGGCCTGGCCTGCAGGTCAAGTGTGAGCGCCGATTCCCACTGACCTGGGAGGTGAGGAACTGCCTGCCGCCACCCCATCTCAGGTAGGGATGAGCAACCTCTGCCGGGTCACCAGAGCGGGGAATTGAGAGGGAGGCCGCCTGCTCAGCCGCCTGCCTGGGAGAAATGAGGAGTGCCCTGCCCGCCACCCCATATGGGAGTGAATATGGCTTCTGCCCGCCACCCAACGCTCAAAGTGGAGAGTGCCTCTGCCAGCCACCCCATCTGGTAAGTGAGGAACGCCTCTACCCGGCCGCCCTGTCTGGGAACTGACGAGCGCCCCTGCCCGGCCACCATTGTCTGCTGGGAAGTGAGGAGTGCCCCTGCCCGGCTGCCAGCTATCACGTCCTGAGGTGAGGGGCGCCTGCCGCCAGCCATCATCTGGGAAGTGAGGAGCACCTCTGCCCGGCCACCCCATCTGTGAAGGAGTGAGCCACTGCCCGCTGCCCCTGTCTGGGATCTGAGGGAGTGCTCTGTCTGGCCAAATCACTGTCCGGGAGGTGAGGGGAGATCCTCCTGCCCGCCACCCAGTCCGGAGAGGGTGGAGCTGCCTGCTCGGCTACCCATCATCCAGGATGTGAGGAGAGCCTCTGCCCAAACTCCCAACGTCTGGGAAGTGTGGAGGGCCTCTGCCCGGGCCGTGTCTCCTGGCCTGGTGGTGAGGAGCACCCTGTCTCGCCACCCACCGCCTGGGAGGTGAGAGCGCCTCTGCCCGTCCACATCGTCTGGGAGGTGAGCAGCGGCTCCTGCCCGGCCACCCATCACCGCCTGGTGGTGAGGAGCACCAGGTCCCGCAGCCCCTGGCCTGGAGAAGTTATGAGCCTGTCTCGCCACCCCATCTGGGAAGTGAGGAGCTCTGCCCCACCACCCAAGAATCGCCTGGGGTATAAGGAGTGCTCTGCCCGCCATCCCGCCTGGGAAATGAGGAGGCTTGCCCGCCAACACCCACCCTGGGAGGTGAGGGGTGCCTCTCACCACAACCCCGCCTTGGGAGGAAGTGAGGAGTTTACTCAAGTCTCCGGCCGCCTGGCCTGGGAAGAATTGAAGAGCCGTCTGGCCACCCACCGTCTTGGAAGTGAGGAGCCACTGCCCGCCAGCCATCAGTCTCTGGGAGGTGAGGAGCGCCTCTGTCTCGCCACCCATCACCGCCTGGAAATGAGGAGCCGCGGTCTGAGGCCACCCATCTCTGGGAAGTGGGAGCCGCCTCTGCCCCTCAGCAACCCCTCCTGGGAAGTGAGGAGCCTCTGCCCAGCCACCTTACCTGGAAAGTGAGGCCACTGTCCGGCCACTCACCATCTGGGAAGTGAGTAGTAGCTCTTCCCGGCCGCCCCGTCTGGGAGGTGAGGAGCACGTCTCCCCGGCCACCCATCGTCTGGGAGGTGAGTAGCGCCTCTGCCAAGCAACCCATCGTCTGGGAGGTGAGGAGCGCCGCCCCGCCACACTTCTCGCCTGGGAGGTTAGAGTGCCACTGCCCAGCCACCCCTGTCTGGGAAGTGAGGAGCTGCCTCTCACCGTCCACCCACTGCCTGGTAAGAGGGGCGCCTCAGTCTCGGGCCGCCTCCCCAAGCAGGGAGGAAGTGAGTAGCCCTGCCCGAGACCGGCCTGGGAGGAAGGCTGAGGAGAACCCCTGGCCCGGCCGCCCAGTCCAGATATGAGGAGCGCCTCTGCCCGGCCTGGCCCTGGAACAAGTGAGGAGCGTCGATGCCCGTCTCCCATCATCTGGAGGTGAGGGAACGCTTCTCTGCCACCCATCATGGTGGCATGAGCAACCCCAAGGTCAGCCTGCATGAATTGAAGAGTGCCTCTGCCCAGCCGCCCTGTCTGGGAAGTGAGGAGAGTGCCTCTGCACTGCCACCCCACATATGGAGTGAAGAGGGCCTCTGCCCACACCTCAACATCTAAAGTGAGGAGTGCATCTGCCAGCCACCCCATCTGGTAAGTGTGAACCCCACCCGGGCCGCCTGTTCAGAAGTGACGAGGCCCCTGCCCTGCCACTCATCAACTGGGAAGTGAGGAGTGCCCCGGCCAGCCACGTCCGAGGGAGATGCCTCTGCCCGCCAGCTATCGTCCGGGAGGCAGGGAGCCTGGCCTGGATCGACCATCATGTGTGCTGGGAGGAGCACCTCTGCCCAGGCCACACCCCATTCAGGAAGTGAGGCCACTGCCCGCCGCCCTGTCTGGATCTGAGGAGCGCCTCTGCCCCGCCAACCATCATCCCGAGGTGAGATCCCTGCCCGCCACCCATGTCCCGAGGGAGGAGTCACTGGCTCCCCCATCATCCCACTGGGAGGTGAGGAGAGCCTGCCCAAACCCAAAGTCTGGAAGGCGGTGGTTTTCCTGTCCGGCTTTCGCCCGCTCAGGTGAGGGACACGCCCACCCCGCCACCCATCAGCCTGGTAGGTGAGGAGTTTTAGGTCGTCAGCCCCGCCTGAGAAGTTAAGGATCAGCCTGCCCGGGTCAGCCTCATCTTGGGAAGTGAGGGAGCTGGCCTGCCCGCCCACCCACCATCTGCTGGGAAGTGAGATGCCTCTGCCTGGCCATCCCGTTTTGGGAAATGAGGAGCGCCTCTGTCTCGCCACCCATCGCCTGGGAGAGGTGAGGGGTGCCTGCCCTGGCCAACCCTGCCAGAGAAGTGAGGAGTGCCTCAGCTCCAGCCAGCCTGCCTGGGAAGAATTTGAAGAGCCGCCTCTGCCCGGCTCACCCACCGCCTTGAAGTGAGGAGCGCCTCTGGCTCGGACCACCCACCATCTGGGAAGTGGGGAGGGTAGCTCTGCTGGGCAACCCATCATCTGGAAGTGAGGGAGTTTTCTCCCATCCGGCCCATCTGGGAAGTGGAGGACGCCTGTCCGCCACCCATCGCCTGGGAAATGAGGGCCGGCCTGGATCAGCCACCCCATCTTCTGAGTGGGAGCCCCCAACTCCTGCAACCTCCTGGGAAGCAAGGACTGCCTGCCCAGCCACTCATCATCTGGGAGTGAGAGGGTCTCCTGCCCAACCACCCACCATCCGGGAAGTGGCACCTCCTGCCCGGCCGCCCCACTCCGGGAGGTGAGAGGGAGGCCTCCCGCCACCCACCCGCCTGCAGTGTGAGTAGCCTGTCAAGCAGCCCACTGTCTGGGAGGTGAGGAGCCTTCTGCCACGCCTCGCCTGGGAGGTTGGGGAGCACTGCCCAGCCACCCCTGCCTGGGACTGAGGAGCCTGCCCTCACCCATTCAGAGGCTTAGGGGCGCCTGCCTGGCTGCCCTAGGGGAGGAAGTGAGCTTTTTCCTCTGCCTGAGACCCTGCCTGGGAGGAAGTGAGAGAACCCCACCAGTCGCCCAGTCCAGGTGCTAGCGAGGAGCACCTCTGTCTGGCGCCTGCCTGGGAAATAAGTGAGGAGCCTGGCTGGTCGCCCATCATCTGGGAGGTGAGGAAACTTCTGCCGTACACCCACTGCATGGGTATGGTGATGAGCACCCCTGCCACCCCGTGAGGGACTGAAGAGCCCACCAGCCTGTCTGGGAAGTGAGGAGTGCCTGCACCTGCCACCCCAAGTGAAGAGGGCTCTGCCCGCCACCCAACATCTTGCAGAAGTGAGGCGCTCTTCCAGCCACCCCATTCAAAGTAGTAACCGCCTCACCCGGCCGCCTCCCCGGTCTGGGAACTCATTCCAGCGCCCTGCCCTGCCACCATCGTCTGGGAAGTGAGGAGGCCCCTGTCCGCCAGCCATCGGCCCTGGTGAGGAGCCTGTCTCCAAGCAACGATCGCCTCCCGGGAGGTGAGGAGACTGCTGCCACCCATGGTCCGGAGGCAGGACAGCCTGATCGGCTGCCCATCATCTGGGAGGTGTGGAGAGCCTCTGCCCGAACTCCCAACTCCTGGGAAGTGAGGAGTGCCTCAGCCCGGCCCCACTGGCTCAAAGAATTGAGGAGCCTGCCCCAAACACCTGTGGCTGCCAACAGAAGTGAGGAGGCTCCTGCCTCACCACCCACCATCTGGGAAGTGAGAGGAGAAACCTGCCCGCCACCCATCATCTGGGAAATGAGGGAGCCCGCCTGACTGGAAGCCAAATCTACTCCTGGGAAGTGTGGAGCCGCCTGTGCCCTGCAACCTCCTGGGAAGAGGCTCTGCCCAGCCACCACTCTGCCTGAGGCAGCGGAGGGCCACCGTCCGCCACTCAGCATCTGGGAAGTGAGTAGCAGTACCCCTGTCTGTCAGCCGCCTGGGAGGTATGGGAGCACCTCCTCTGGCCACCACCCATCACTGCCTCTGAGGTAGAGGGATGCCTGCCCGGCCACCACCTGGGAGAGTGCCTCCTGCCCAGCAAACCCATGGTCTGGAGGTGAGGAGCCTCACCAAGCACTCTGTCTGGAAGCTGGGGAGGCGCCACCGCCCAGCCACCCCGTTCAAAGTGAGGGGAGCCTGCCCCTTCCACCCACTGTCTGGGAGGCAAGTGGCTACTGGGTTCAGCCCTTACAGGGAGGGAAGTGAGGGAGCGCCCCTGCCCGGAAACCCCGTCTGGGAGGAAATGAGGAGAACCCCACCTGGCCTGTGTCTGAAGTGAGAGCTTCTGCCCAGATTTGGAAATAAGTGAGGAGCGGCCACCCTGGCGCCTATCATCTGGGAGGAGAAACGCCTCCGTCGCGGCTCCCATCACCGTAGGCTGGGGTGGTGATGCTAACCTCCTGCCGGGGCCACCTCAGGCTGGGAATTGAGAGCCTGCCCAGTCACTCTGGCCTGGGAAACAGGAAGTACCCCCCTGTCTACACCCATATATGGGAGAAGCAAAGAGAGGGCTTCTGCCTGGCCACCCAACGTCTGGGAAGTGAGAAGTGCATCTGCCATCCACCCCATCTGGTAAGTGAGGAGCGCCTGTACCCGGCCGCCCTGTCTGGGAACTGACGAGCGCCCCTGCCCGGCCACTCCATCATCTGGGAAGTGAGGAGTGCCTCTGCCCACAGCCAATGTCCAGGGAGGGGTGAGAGGTTCTTCCGGCCTGACCACCATCATGTGGGAAGTGAGGAGCACCTCTGTCTGCCACCCCATCTGTGAAGTGAGGGAGCCCACTGTCTGGCCAGCCTTGTCTGGGATTTGAGGAGGCTCTGCCCTGCCAACCGCCGTCCGAGGTGAGGGAGATCCCTCTGTCCCCGCCATGAATGGTCCGGGAGGGGAGGAGCTCCTCTGCCTGGCCACCCATCATCCGGGTGAGGAGAGCTCACCGGGAACCCAAACGCCTGAGAGGCCCACCCCGCCTGCCCCTGGGTTCAAGAATTGAGGAGCCTGTCCGCCACCCACCGTCTTGGAAGTGGTGAGAGCCTGTCTGGCTCTGCACCATCTAAAGTGAGAGAATCTCGGCTGGCAAACCCACTGGCCTGGGAAGTGGAGGGCTTCCTGTCTGCCGCCTGCTTTGAAGTGAGGAGAGCCTGCCCGCCACCACCTGCTCAGAATGTAGAGCTGGCCTGGATCAGCCACCCCATCTTCTGGAAGGGAGCCTACCCCGCAACCTCCCTGGGAAGTGAGGAGCGCCTCCTCTGCCCAGCCACCTCATCATCTGAAAAGGGAGGGCCACTGCCCCGCCACCCACCACTGGAAGTGAGTCGCGCCCCTGTCTGGCCGCCCGCCTGGGAGGTGATGAGCAACCTCCCTCGCCACCCATCGCCTCGAGGTGAGGAGCCTGCCCGGCCACCGCTGTCTGGGAGGTGAGTAGCCTCTGCCCAGCAACCCATCATTTGGGGAGGTGAGGAGCCGCCTCTGCCCGGCCACACCCCTGTCTGGGAGGTTAGGCGTACACTGCCCAGCCACCCGGCTGGTCTGGGAATCTGAGACGCCACCGGGCCCACCATCACCTGCTCAGAGGCGAGGGGCGCCCGCCGCCCCTACAGGGGAGGGAAGGGCAGGTCTCTGCCTGACCCCTGCCTGGGAGGAAGTGAGAACTCACCGCCCGAAAGAAGTGAGGAGCCTGCCCTGGGCGCCTGCCTGGAAATAAGAGGGAGGGGCGCCTACTCACCGGTAGGTGAGGAACGCTTGCCGGGCCACCCATCAGGGACAAGTGATGATGAGCACCTCTGTCAAGCAATTCCTCAGAGTGGGGAATTGAGGAGCCTGCCTGTGCCACCCACCTGCCCGGGACGTGAGGAGGCCGCCCGAACAATCTCTATATATGGGAGTGAAGAGGGCCTCTGCCAGGCCACCCAACGTCTGGGAAGTGAGGAGTCCCTCTGCCAGCCACCCCATCTGGTAAGTGAGGGAGCGCCTCTACCCGGCCGCCCTGTCTGGGAACTGACGAGTGCTCCTGCCCAGCCACTCATGGTCTGGGAAGTGAGGAGTTCCTCAGCCCGGCCAGCCATCGTCCGGGAGTTGAGGAGAGCCTTAGCCTGACGACATATCATGTGGGCAGTGAGGAGCACCTCTGCCCGGCCACCCCATCTGTGAAGTGAGGAGCCACTGTCTGCCACCCACCGTCTGTGAAATATAGAGCGCTCTGCCCAACAACCATGGTCTGAAAATGAGGAGCGCCTGCCCAAGGTCACCCCATCTTTGAAGTGAGGAGCTGCCTGCCCTGTCAGCCTGCTCTAGGGAAGTGAGGAGCCTCTGCATGGTCAGCCTGCCTGAAGTGAGGGAGGCTCTGCCCGCCACCCACCGCTCTGGGACGTGAGGTGAGCCGCCCGCCACCCCATCAAGGGAATAAGAGCCTGCCCAGCCGGGCCGCTGCCTGGGAAGTGAGGAGTGCCTGCCCCATATGAGAAGTGAGAGGGCGCCTGCCTGCCACACCCAACATCTGGGAAGTGAGGAACGCCTCTGCCTGGCAGGCAGCCCCGGTCTGGGAACTGAGGAGCCCCAGGCCACCCAACTGGAAGACTCCAGCTTCGGGTTCGCCACCCTGCCTGGGAGGGGGGAGCCGCCTGCATGAGTCAGCCCATCTGGGAAGGGAGGGAGCCTGCCCTCGCCACCCACGCCTGGGAAGTGAGGAGCCTGCCCGCCACCCCATCATGTGGAATTGAGGAGCCTGCCCAGCCCGCTGCCTGGGAAGTGAGGGAGTGCCTCTCCCGGCCACCCTATATATGGAGTGGTGGCGCCTGCCCGCCACCCACCTGGGAAGTGAGGAACGCCTCTGTCTGCAGCCCGGGGTTTGGGAACTGAGGAGCCTGCCCGCCAACCATCATCATCCGGGTGGTGAGTGAGATCCTCTGCCCGGCCACCCATTGTCCGGAGGCAGAGCGCCTCTGCCCGACCACCCATCCTCCAGGAGTTGAGGAGAGCCTCTGCCTGACCTCCCATCGTCTGGGAAGTGAGGAGCGCCTCTGCTCGGCCACCCAATCAGGGAAGTGAGGTGCGCCTCCACCTGTCAGCCTGGCCTGGGAAGTGAGGATTGCCCTCCTGCCCAGCCACCCATCACCGGGAGGTGTGAGAAGGCTCCCTGCCCGGCCGCCACCACTGTCTCAAAGAGGAGGCTCTGCTCGGCCGCCACCGCCTGGGAAGGGATGAGTGCCCTGCCCGGCCGCCTGCCTGGGGTGTGTGAAGATCACTGCCCTGCCCCGTCTGGGAAGTGAGGAGCGCCTCTGCTGGCCACCCATGGGGAAGTGAGGTGCCTCCACCCCGCCACCCATCCGGGAGGTGAGGCCGCCTGCCCCACCACCCCTCTGGGAAGTGAGGAGCCTGCCCGGGCCAACAACACACCCGCCTGGGAAGTGAGGAGCCTCTGCCTGCCACCCACTGTCTGCTGTGAAGAGCTCTACTGCCACACACCTTCAAGTGAGGAGCCTGCCCGACCACCCATCGCCTGGGAAGTGAGGGAGGCCCCTGCCCACACCCACCCTGGGAGGCGAGTAGGCCCCTGCCCGGCCACCCAACCCATTTGGGAAGTGAGGAGGCTCTCACCTGGCCAAATTCCATCTGGGAAGAGAGTGAGTCTCTTGACCGTCAGCCACGTCTGGGAAGTGAGGAGCCTGTCCGCCACCCATTGTCTGGGAATTGAGGGAGCGCCTCTGCCCGGCCACCCAACATCTGGGAAGTGAGGAGCCTGCCCGCCACCCATCGCCTGGGAAGTGAGGGAGGGCCTCTGCCCGGCCACCCAACATCTGGGAAGTGAGGAGCGCCTCTGCCCGGCCACCCATGGTCTGGGAGGTGAGGAGCGCCTCTGCCCGACCACCCACCATCTGGAAGTGAGGTGCCTCTGCACGGCCACCCTACATATGGGTGAGGGGCCTCTGCCCGGCCACCCAACATCTGGGAGGTGAGGAGGCGCCTCTGCCCAGCCACTCATCGTCTGGGAGGTGAGGCGCCTCTGCCCAGCCACCCCATCTGTGAAGTGAGGAGCGCCTCTGCTGACTCCCCATCATCAGGTGAGGAGAGCCTCTGCCCAAACTCCCAGGGTGGAAGTGTGGGCGCCTCTGCCCAGCCGCCCTGTCTGGGAGGTGAGGAGCACCTCTGCCCGGCCGCCCTGTCTGGGAAGTGAGGAGCGCCTCTGCCCGGCCACCCATCGTCTGGGAGGTGAGGAGCCTCTGCTGACCACCCACCATCTGGGAGGTGAGGGGTGCCTCTGCCAAGCAGCCCGTCTGGGAGGTGAGGAGCGCCTCTGCCCGGCCACACTTCGTCTGGGAGGTTAGGAGTGCCACTGCCCAGCCACCCCGTCTGGGAGGCGAGGGGCGCCTCTGCCCGGCCACCCCATCTTCTGGGAAGTGAGGAGCACCTCTGCCCAGCCGCCCTGTCTGGGAAGTGAGGGAGGCGTGTTCGATGCCACAGGTAAGCCCTCATCTGGGGTGAGGCGCCTCTGCCCGGCCACCCATCATCTGGGAGGCGAGGAACGCCTCTGCCCGGCCACCCATCATCTGGGAGGTGAGGAGCGCCTCTGCCCAGCCGCCCAACATCTGGGAAGTGAGGAGTGCCTCTGCCCGGCCAGCCATCGTCTGGGAAGTGAGGCGCCTCTGCCCGGCCACCTGTATGGGATCTGAGGGAGCGCCTCTGCCCGGCCACCCATCATCCGGGAGGTGAGGAGTGCCTCTGCCCGGCCACACCATCATCTGGGAAGTGAGGAGAAACTCTGCCCGGCCACCCATCATCTGGGAAATGAGGAGCGCGTCTGATCAGCCACCCATCTTCTGGGAAGTGAGGAGCGCCTCTGCCCGACCACCCACCATCTGGGAAGTGAGTAGTACCTCTGCCCGGCCGCCCATCGTCTAGGAGGTGAGGAGCGCCTCCGCCCGGCCACCCATCGTCTGGGAGGTGAGGAGCGCCTCTGCCCGGCCACCCATCATCCGGGAGGTGAGGAGCGCCTCTGCCCAGCAACCCTGTCTGGGAAGTGAGGACGCCTCTGCCCAGCCGCCCTGTCTGGGAACTGGCAGGCCCCTACCCGGCCACTCATCATCTGGGAGGTGAGGAGTGCCTCTGCCAGCCACCCATCTTCTGGGAAGTGAGGAGCGCCTTGGCCTGACGACCCATCTGTGGGAGGTGAGGAGCGCCTCTGCCCGGCCACCCATGGTCTGGGAGGTGAGGCGCCTCTGCCCGACCACCCACCATCTGGGAGGTGAGGGAGAGCCTCACCCGAACTCCCAGCGTCTGGGAGGTGAGGAGCGCCTCTGCCCAGCCACCCCGTCTGGGAGGTGAGGAGCGCCTCTGCCCGGCCGTTCGGAAGTGAGGGAGGAGGCCTCTGCCCGACCACCCATGGTCTGGGAGGTGAGGCGCCTCTGCCAGCCACTCATCATCTGGGAGGTGAGGAGCACTCTCCCCGGCCACCCATCGTCTCGGAGGTGAGGAGCGCCTCTGCCCGGCCACCAGGTCTGGGAATTGAGGAGCGCCTCTGTCCGTCCACCCATCGTCTGGGAGGCGAGGGGCGCCTCTGCCCGGCCGCCCCATCTGGGTGAGGCGCCTCTGCCCGGCCACCCGTCTGGGAGGTGAGGAGCGCCTCTGCCCGGCTCTGGGAGGTGAGGCGCCTCTGCCCGACCACCCACCATCTGGGAAGTGAGGAGCGCCTCTGCCCGGCCACCCCATCATGGAATTAAGGAGCGCCTCTGCCCAGCCGCCGCGTCTGGGAAGTGAGGAGTGCCTCTGCACGGCCACCCTATATATGGGAGTGGAGAGGGCGTCTGCCCGGCCACCCAACATCTGGGAAGTGAGGAGCGCCTCTGCCTGGCCCCCCATCTGGTAAGTGAGGAGCGCCTCTGCCCGGCAGCCCGGTTTGGGGAACTGAGGCGCCTCTGCCCGGCCACCCATCGTCTGGGAGGTGAGGAGCGCCTCTGCCCGGCAGCCCCATCTGGTAAGTGAGGAGCGCCTCTGCCCGACCACCCACCATCTGGGAAGTGAGGAGCGCCTCTGCCTGACCACCCATCGTCTGGGAAATGAGGCGCCTCTGCCCGGCCACCCCGTCTGGGAGGTGAGGAGGCGCCTCTGCCCGGCCACCCGTCTGGGAGTGAGGGGCGCCTGTGCCCAGCCACCCATCTTCCGGGGAGGTGAGGCGCCTCTGCCCGACCACCCACCATCTGTGACATGAGGGCGCCTCTGCCCGGCCGCCCGTCTGGGAAGTGAGGATTGCCTCTGCCCAGCCACCCATCGTCTGGGAAGTGAGGAGCGCCTCTGCCCGGCCGCCCGTCTGGGGAGGCGCCTCTGCCCGGCCACCCCATCTTCTGGGAAGTGAGGGCGCCTCTGCCCGCCACCCATCGCCTGGGAAGTGAGGAGCGCCTCTGCCCGCCACCCATCGCCTGGGGCGTGAGGGAGGCGCCTCTGCCCGCCACCCATCGCCTGGGAAGTGAGGGCGCCTCTGCCCAGCCACCCGTCTGGGAGGTGAGGAGCGCCTCTGAACACCCATCGTCTGGGAAGTGAGGAGCGCCTCTGCCCGGCCACCCCATCTTCTGGGAAGTGAGGAGCGCCTCTGCCCGGCCACCCATCGTCTGGGAGGTGAGGAGCGCCTCTGCCCACGACCACCCACCATCTGTGACATGAGGGCGCCTCTACCTGTCCACCCATCGTCTGGGAAGTGAGGAAGCGCCTCTGCCCAGCCACTCATTGTCTGGGAGGTGAGGAACCCACTGCCGGACACCCACCCGTCCTGGGAGGTGAGGAGGCGCCTCTACCTGTCCACCCATCGTCTGGGAAGTGAGGATTGCCTCCGCCTCAGCCGCCCCGTCTGGGAAGTGAGGAGCGCCTCTGCCCGGCCACCCACCGTCTGGGAAGTGAGGAGCACCTCTGCCCAGCCACTCATTGTCTGGGAGGTGAGGGCGCCTCTGCCCAGCCACCCATCTTCTGGGAAGTGAGGAGAGCCTCTGCCCAGCCGCCCATCGTCTGGGAAGTGAGGATTGCCTCTGCCCAGCCGCCCGTCTGGGAAGTGAGGATCGCCTCTGCTTGGCCACCCATCTCCCGGGAGTTGAGGAGTGCCTCTGCACAGCCACCCATAGTCTGGGAGGTGGGGATGGCCTCAGCCCGGCCACCCAATGTCTGGGAAGTGAGGAAGGCCTCTGCCCGGCCACCCATCGTCTGGGAGGTGAGGAGGGCCTCTGCCCAGCCGCCCGTCTGGGAAGTGAGGGAGTGCCTCTGCCCGCCACCCCATCTGGTAAGTGAGGAAGCTTCGGCCCAGACACCCACCGTCTGGGAAGTGAGGAGCCCCTCTATCTGTCCACCCGTCGTCTGGGAAGTGAGGAGCGCCTCTGCCCGGCCACCCCGTCTGGGAAGTGAGGAGGGCCTCTGTCCAGCCACCTTGTCTGGGAAGTGAGGAGGGCCTCTGTCCAGCCACCCAACGCCTGGGAAGTTGGGAGGTGCCTCTGCCCGGCCACCCATGGTCTGGGAAGTGAGGAGCGCTCTGCCCGGCCACCCACCATCTGGGAAGTGAGGAGCGCCTCTGCCCGGCCGCCCCATCGCCTGGGAAGTGAGGAGCCTGTCGGCCCGGCCACCCACCATCTGTGACATGAGGAGCACCTCTCCCCGTCCACCCATTGTCTGGGAAGTGAGGAGTGCCTCTGCCCGGCCACCCATGGTCCTGGAGGTGAGGAGCGCCTCTGCCCGGCCGCCTTGTCTGGGAGGTGAGGAGCCCCAATGTCTGGTCAACCAACCGCAAGTGGAAGAGAGTGGTGCCCACCACCTGTCCACCCATCGTCTGGGAAGTGAGGGCGCCTGTGCCCGGCCACCCGTCTGGGAAGTGAGGAGCCTCTGCCCGGACCACCCGTCTGGGAAGTGTGGAGCACCTCTGCCCAGCCACCCACCGTCTGGGAAGTGAGGAGCGCCTCTGCCCAGCTGCCGATCTGGGAGTGGGGTGCCTCTCCCGGCCACCCATCTCTGGGAAGTGAGGAGGCCTCTGCCCGCCACCCACCGCTGGGAAGTGAGGAGCGCCTCTGCCCGGCCACCCGTCCTCCAGGAGGTGAGGAGAGCCTCTGCCTGAACTCCCATCGTCTGGGAAGTGAGGAGCACCTCTGCCCGGCCACCCATCAGGGAAGTGAGGTGCGCCACTGCCTGGCCGCCCCATCTGTTAAGTGAGGATTGCCTCTGCCCGGCCACCCATCTTCCGGGAGGTGAGGAGCGCCTCTGCCCGGCCACCACTTCTGGGAAGTGAGGAGCACTTCTGCCCGGCCACACAACGTCTGGGAAGTGAGCAGCCCCTTGGCTCAGCCACCCAACTTCCGGGAGATGGGGAGAGCCTGTGCCCGGCCACCCATCATCCGGGTGGTGAGGAGCGCTTCTGCCCGAACACCCATGGTCTGGAAGTGGCAGCCTCTGCCCAGTCACCCCATCTTTGAAGTGAGGAGCACCTCTGCCCGGCAACCACTTCTGGGAAGTGAGGGAGGCGCCTCTGCCCGGCCACCCGTCGTCTGGGAAGGATGAGCGCCTCTGCACGGCCGCCCATCCTCTGGGAAGTGAGGAGCGCCTCTGCCTGGCCACCCACCGTCACCAGGAGGTGAGAGCGCCTCTGCCCTGCAGTCCCATCTTCAGTGAGGAGTGCCTCTGCCCGGCCACCCATCATCTGGGAAGTGAGGGACGCCTCTGCCCGGTCACCCACCGTCTGGGAAGTGAGGAGGCGCCTCTGCCCAGCCACCCATCGTCCGGGAGGTGAGGAGCCTCTGCCCGGCCACCACGTCTGGGAAGTGAGGAGCGCCTCTGCCCGGCCACCCATCGTCCGGGAGGTGAGGAGATCCTCTGCCCGGCCACCCATGGTCCGGGAGGTGAGGAGGGCCTCTGCCCGACCACCCATCCTCCAGGAGGTGAGGAGAGCCTCTGCCTGACCTCCCATCGTCTGGGAAGTGAGGATTGCCTCTGCCCAGCCACCCATCGTCCGGGAGGTGAGGAGCCTCTGCCCGACCACCCATCCTCCAGGAGGTGAGGCGCCTCTGCCCGGCCACCCATCATCTGGGAAGTGAGGAGATCCTCTGCCCGGCCACCCATGGTCCGGGAGCTGAGGCGCCTATGCCCGGCCACCCATCGTCCGGGAGGTGAGGAGAGCATCTGCCCGGCCACCCCGTCTGGTAAGTGAGGAGCGCCTCTGCCAAGCCACCCCATCTTTGAAGTGAGGAGCGTGTCTGCCCGGCCACCCACCATCTGTGACATGAGGAGCCCTCTACCTGTCCACCCATCTCTGGGAATTGAGGAGGCCTCTGCCGCCGTGACTGGAAGTGAGGAGCGCCTCTGCCCGGCCACCCATGGTCCGGGAGGTGAGGAGCGCCTCTGCCCGCCACCCACCGTCTGGGAAGTGAGGAGCACCTCTACCCGGCCACCCATCGCTGGGAAGTGAGGAGTGCCTCTGCCCGCCACCCACCGCCTGGGAAGTGAGAGGAGCGCCTCTGCCCGCCACCCACCGCCTGGGAAGTGAGGAGTGCCTCTGCCCGGCCACCCCGTCTGGGAAGTGAGGAGGGCCTCGGCCCGGCCACCGAGTCTGGGAAGTGAGGGAGCGCCTCTGCCCGCCACCCCATCTTTGAAGTGAGGAGCGCCTCTGCCCGCCACCCCATCTGGGAAGTGAGGAGGGGCCTCGCCCGCCACCCCGTCTGGGAAGTGAGGAACGCCTCTGCCAAGCCACCCCATCTTTGAAGTGAGGAGCGCCTCTGCCCGGCCACCCTATATATGGGAGTGAAGAGGGCGTGTGCCCGGCCACCCAACGTCTGGGAAGTGAGGAACGCCTCTGCCCGGCCACCCATCATCCGGGAGGTGAGGAGAGCCTCTGCCCGCCACCCCATCTTTGAAGTGAGGAGCGCCTGCCCTGCCGGCCACCCATCGTCTGGGAAGTGAGGAGCGCCTCTGCCCGGCCACCACTTCTGGGAAGTGAGGAGCACTTCTGCCCGAACACCCATGGTCTGGGAAGTGACGAGCGCCTCTGCCCAGTCACCCCATCTTTGAAGTGAGGAGCACCTCTTCCCGGCCGCCTCTTCTGGGAAGTGAGGAGGGCCTCTGCCCGGCCACCCGTGTGGGAAGTGAGGAGCGCCTCTGCCCGTCCACTCCATCTTGGAAGTGAGGAGCACCTCTGCCTGGCCACCCACCGTCTGGGAAGTGAAGAGCGCCTCTGCATGGCTACCAATTGTCTGGGAATTGAGGAACGCCTCTGCCCGGCCACCCACCGTCTGGGAAGTGAGGAGCGCCTCTGCCCGGCCACCACTTCTGGGAAGTGAGAGCGCCTCTGCCCGGCCACCCATGATCCGGGAGGTGAGGAGCGCCTCTGCCCGAACTCCCATCGTCTGGGAAGTGAGGAGCACCTCTGCCCGGCCACCCACCATCTGGGAAGTGAGGAGCGCCTCTGCCTGGCCACCCATCTTCCGGGAGGTGAGGAGCGCCTCTGCCCGTCCCATCTGGGATGTGAGGAGCGCCTCTGCCCGCCTGCACCGTCTGGGAAGTGAGGAGCGCATCTGCCCTGCCACCCACCATCTGGGAAGTGAGGAGCACCTCTGCCCGGCCACCCACCGTCTGGGAAGTGAGGAGCGCCTCTGCCCGACCACCATTGTCTGGGAATTGAGGAGCGCCTCTGCCTAGACCACCCACCGCCTGGGAAGTGAGGAGGCGCCTCTGCCCGCCACCCATCGTCCGGGAGGTGAGGGAGGCGCCTCTGCCCGCCACCCATCGCCTGGGAAGTGAGGAGTGCCTCTGCCTGAACTCCCATCGCCTGGGAAGTGAGGAGAGCCTCTGCACGGCCACCATCATCTGGGAAGTGAGGAGTGCCTCTGCCTGGCCACCCACCGCCTGGGAAGTGAGGATTGCCTCTGCCCAGCCACCCATCGCCCCTGGGAGGTGAGGAGGGCCTCTGACTGGGAACCCATTGTCTCGAGGTGAGGAGTGCCTCTGCCCAGCCACCCATCGTCTGGGAAGTGAGGAGCGCCTCTGCCCGCCACCCATCATCTGGGAATTGAGGAGCCTGCCCGCCACCCATCGCCTGGGAAGTGAGGAGTGCCTCTCCCGGGCCAGCCTATAATTGGGAGTGAAGAGGACCTCTGCCCAGCCACCCAACGTATGGGAAGTGAGGAGCACCTCTACCAGGCCACCCCATCTGGGAAGAGAGTGGTGTCTCTGACCGGCCGCCCCGTCTGGGAAGTGAGGTGTGCCTCTGCCCGGCCACTCATCATCTGGGAATTGAGGGAGAGCCTCTGCCCGCCACCCAAATTCGGGAGGTGGGGAGGTTCTCTGCCCGCCACCCATCGCCCGGGAGGTGAGGAGCGCTTCGCCCCAACACCCATGGTCTGGGAAGTGAGGAGCCTGCCCGGCCACCCATCGTCTGGGAAGTGAGGAGCGCCTCTGCCCGCCACCCATCATCTGAGAAGTGAGGAGCGCCTCTACCTGTCCACCCCATCATGGAATTGAGGAGCGCCTCTGCCCGCCACCCAACGCTGGGAAGTGAGGAGTGCCTCTCCCGGGCCAGCCTATAATTGGGAGTGAAGAGGACCTCTGCCCAGCCACCCAACGTCTGGGAAGTGAGGAGCGCCTCTACCAGGCCACCCCATCTGGGAAGAGAGTGGTGTCTCTGACCGGCCGCCCCGTCTGGGAAGTGAGGTGTGCCTCTGCCCGGCCACTCATTGTCTGGGAATTGAGGAGAACATCTGCCCGGCCACCCAAATTCCGGGAGGTGGGGAGAGCCTCTGCCCGGCCACCCATCGTCCTGGAGGTGAGGAGCACTTCGGCCCGAACACCCATGGTCTGGGAAGTGAGGAGCGCCTCTGCCAGGTCACCCTATCTTTGAAGTGAGGAGCGCCTCTGCCCGGCCGCCTGTCTGGGAAGTGAGGAGCGCCTGTGCCCGTCCACCCATTGTCTGGGAAGTGAGGAGTGCCTCTGCCCGGCCACCCATAATCCCGGAGTTGCGGAGGGCCTCTGAACGGCTACCAATTGTCTGGGAGGTGAGGAACCCCACTGCCCGGACACCCACCGTTTGGGAAGTGAGGAGCGCCTCTACCTGTTCACCCATCGTCTGGGAAGTGAGGAGCCTGCCCGGCCACCCCATCATGGAATTGGAGGAGCCTGCCCAGCCACCCAACGCCTGGGAAGTGAGGAGTGCCTCTCCCGGGCCAGCCTATAATTGGGAGTGAAGAGGACCTCTGCCCAGCCACCCAACGTCTGGGAAGTGAGGAGCGCCTCTACCAGGCCACCCCATCTGGGAAGAGAGTGGTGTCTCTGACCGCCCCGTCTGGGAAGTGAGGGCCAGTGCCCGGCCACCCACAGTCTGGGAATTGAGGAGCAATCTGCCCGGCCACCCAAATTCCGGGAGGTGGGGAGGGCCTCTGCCCGGCCACCCCGTCTGGGAAGTGAGGAGCGCCTCTGCCAAGCCACCCATAATCCGGGAGTTGAGGAGGGCCTCTGAACGGCTACCAATTGTCTGGGAGGTGAGGAACCCCACTGCCCGGACACCCACAGTTTGGGAAGTGAGGAGCGCCTCTACCTGTTCACCCATTGTCTGGGAAGTGAGGATCGCCTCTACCTGTCCACCCCCTATATATGGGAGAGAAGAGGGCCTCTGCCCGGCCACCCAACGTTTGGGAAGTGAGGAGTCCTCTGCCCGCCACCCCATCTGGGAACTGAGGAGCACCTCTGCCCGGCCAACCATCATCCGGGAGGTGAGGAGCACCTCTGCCCGCCACCCCATCTGGGAAGTGAGGAGCGCCTCTGCCCGGCCACCCATCGTCTGGGAAGTGAGGAGCCCTCTGCCCGGCCACCCAAACTCTGGGAAGTGAGGAGCGCCTCTGCCCGGCCACCCACCACCTGGGAAGTGAGGAGTGCATCTACCTGTCCACCCAACTTCCGGGAGGTGGGGAGAGCCTGTGCCCGGAAACTCACCCACCGCCTGGGAAGTGAGGAGGGCCTCTGCCTGGCCACCAACTATCTGGGAAGTGAGGAGCGCCTCTGCCCGGCCACCCATCATCTGGGAAGTGAGGAGCGCCTCTGCCCAGCCTCCCATCGTCTGGGAAGTGAGGAGCGCCTCTGCCCGGCCACCCCGTCTGGGAAGTGAGGAGCACCTCTGCCCAGCCACCCATCGCCGGGAAGTGAGGAGCGCCTCTGCCCGGCCACCCATCTTGTCTGGGAGGTGAGGAGCGCCTCTGCCCAGCCTCCCAGTCTGGGAAGTGAGGAGCGCCTCTGCCCGGCCACCCACCGTCTGGGAAGTGAGGAGTGCCTCTGCCTGGCCACCCAGTCTGGGAAGTGAGGAGGCCTCTGCCCGCCACCCAACGTCTGGGAAGTGAGGAGCGCCTCTACCAGGTCACCCTATCTTTGAAGTGAGGAGCGCCTCTGCCCGGCCACCCTCATCTGTGACATGAGGAGCGCCTCTGCCCGGCCACCCATCGTCTGGGAAGTGAGGAGCGCCTCTGCCCGGCCACCCCATCTGGGAAGTGAGGAGCGCCTCTGAGCAGCCGCCCCGTCTGGGAAGTGAGGAGTGCCTCTGCCTGGCCACCCATCGTCTGGGAAGTGAGGAGCCCTCGGCCTGACGACCCATCATCTGGGAAGTGAGGAGCACCTCTGCCCGGCCACCCCATCTGTGAAGTGAGGAGCGCCTCTGCCCGGCCAACCCATTTGGGAATTGAGGAGCGCCTCTGCCCGGCCACCCAGTCTGGGAAGTGAGGAGCGCCTCTGCCTGGCCACCCATAATCTGGGAGGTGAGGAGCCTGCCCGCCACCCCATCTTCTGGGATGTGAGGAGCGCCTCTGCCCGATGACCCATCATCTGGAAGTGAGGAGCGCCTCTGCCCGGCCCCCCGTCTGGGAAGTGAGGAGCGCCTCTGCCCGGCCAACCATCTCCGGGAGGTGAGGAGATCCTCTGCCCGGCCACCCATCTTCTGGGATGTGAGGAGTGCCCTTGCCCCGCCACCCATCGCCTGGGAAGTGAGGAGCACCACTGCCTGGCCACCCATCTGGGAATTGGGGAGCGCCTCTGCCCGACAACCCATCATCTGTGAAGTGAGGAGCGCTTCTGCCTGGCCACCCATCGTCCTGGGAAGTGAGGAGGAGCCTCTGCCTGATGACCCATCATCTGGAAAGTGAGGAGCACCTCTGCCCGCCACCCCATATGGGATGTGAGGTGCCTCTCTGCCAGGCCACCTTGTCTGTGAAGTGAGGAGTGCGTCTGCCCGGCCACCCATTGTCCGGGAGATGAGGAGAGCCTCAGCCCAGCCACATATCGTCTGGGAAGAGAAGAGTGCCTCTGCCCGGCCACGCCTTCTTTGAAGTGAGGAAAGCCTCAGCCCAGCCGCCCGCCTGGGAAGTGAGGAGCGCCTCTGTCCGACCACCCACCGTCTGGGAGGTGAGGGAGCGCCTCTGCCCGGCCAGCCATCGTCCGGGAGGTGAGGAGCGCCTCTGCACGGCCACCCATAGTCTGTGAGGTGGGGATGGCCTCTGCCTGGCCACCCAATCAGAGAAGTGAAGTGCGCCTCTGCCTGGCCGCCCCGTCTGGGAAGTGAGGATTGCCTCTGCCCAGCCACCCATTGTCCGGGAGGTGAGGAGGGCCTCTGACTGGGAACCCATCTTCCGGGAGTTGAGGAGCACCTCTGCACGGCCACCCCATCTGTGAAGTGAGGAGCGCCTCTGCCCAGCCACCCATCGTCTGGGAAGTGAGGAGCACCTCTGCCCAGCCACCCATCGTCCGGGAGGTGAGGAGAGCCTCTGCCCGGCCAGCCATCGTCCGGGAGGTGAGGAGCACCTCTGCACGGCCACCCATGGTCCTGGGAGGTGAGGAGATCCTCTGCCCGGCCAACCATCATCCGGGAGGTGAGGAGCACCTCTGCCCGACCACCCACCGTCTGGGAAGTGAGGAGCGCCTCTGTCCGACCACCCACCGTCTGGGAGGTGAGGGAGCACCTCTGCCCAGCCACCCATCGCCTGGGAAGTGAGGAGCGCCTCTGCCTGGCCACCCATAATCTGGGAGGTGAGGAACGCGCCTCTGCCCAGCCACCCATCGTCCAGGAGGTGAGGCGCCTCTGCCTGACGACCCATCATCTGGGAAGTGAGGAGCGCCTCTGCCCAGCCACCCATCGCCTGGGAAGTGAGGAGCCTCTGCCCGGCCACCCCATCTGGGAAGTGAGGATCTCCTCTGCCCCACTGCCCCATTTGGGAAGTGAGGAGCCTCTGCCCGCCACCCACCTGGGAAGTGAGGAGCCTGCCCGCCACCCCATCTGGGAAGTGAGGAGCACCTCTGCCCGGCCAGCCATCGTCTGGGAAGTGAGGAGCGCCTCTGCCCAGCCGGGCCCATCTGGGAAGTGAGGAGCCTGCCCGCCACCCATCGCCTGGGAAGTGAGGAGCCTGCCCGGCCACCCATCGCCCATCGCCTGGGAAGTGAGGATTGCCTCTGCCCGGCCACCCAATCTGGGAAGTGAGGAGCGCCTCTGCCCGGCCACCCATCTGGGAATTGGGGAGCGCCTCTGCCCGACAACCCATCATCTGTTAAGTGAGGAGCGCTTCTGCCTGGCCACCCATCGTCCAGGAGGTGAGGAGCGCTTCTGCCCTGCCACCCATCGTCCGGGAGGTGAGGAGAGCCTCTGCCCGGCCAGCCATCGTCTGGGAGGTGAGCAGCGCCTCTGCCTGACGACCCATCATCTGGGAAGTAAGGAGCACCTCTGCCTGGCCACCCCATCTGTGAAGTGAGGAGCGCCTCTGCCCGGCTGCCCCGTCTGGGAACTGAGGAGCACCTCTGCCCGGCCACCCATCGTCTGGGAAGTGAGGAGCACCTCTGCCCGGCCACCCATCTGGGAATTGGGGAGCGCCTCTGCCCGACAACCCATCATCTGTTAAGTGAGGAGCGCTTCTGCCTGGCCACCACTTCTGTGAAGTCAGGAGAGCCTCGGCCCCGCCACCCCGTCTGGTATTTGAGGAGCTCTGCCCGGCCAACCATAATCTGGGAAATGAGGAGCCCTTCTGCCCGGCCACCCATCGTCCGGGAGGTGAGGAGCGCCTCTGCCTGACGACCCATCATCTGGGAAGTGAGGAGCCTCTGCCAGGCCACCTTGTCTGTGAAGTGAGGAGTGCGTCTGCCCGGCCACCCATTGTCCGGGAGATGAGGAGAGCCTCAGCCCGGCCACATATCGTCTGGGAAGAGAAGAAAGTGCCTCTGCCCGGCCACGCCTTCTTTGAAGTGAGGAGAGCCTCAGCCCAGCCGCCCGCCTGGGAAGTGAGGAGCGCCTCTGTCCGACCACCCATCGTCTGGGAGGTGAGGAGCGCCTCTGCCTGGCCTCCCATCGTCTGGGAAGTGAGGAGAGCCTCTGCCCAGCCACCCATCGTCCGGGAGGTGAGGAGGGCCTCTGACCGGCCACCCATCTTCCGGGAGTTGAGGAGCCTGCCCGCCACCCATCGCCTGGGAAGTGAGATGCTACTCTGCCCGGCCACACTATCTGGGAATTGAGGAGCGCCTCGGCCCAGCCACCCATCGCCTGGGAAGTGAGGAGCGCCTCTGCCCGGCCACCCACCATCTGGGAAGTGAGGAGTGCCTCTGCCCGGCCACCCACCATCTGGGAAGTGAGGAGCGCCTCTGCCCGGCAGCCTGGTCTGGGAACTGAGGAGCGCCTCTGCCTGGCCAACCATCAACCGGGAGGTGAGGAGCGCCTCTGCCCGGCCACCCATGGTCCGGGAGGTGAGAAGTGCCTCTGCCCGGCCACCCACCATCTGGGAGGTGAGGAGCACCTCTGCCTGGCCACCCATCGTCTGGGAAGTGAGGACGCCTCTGCCCGGCCACCCATCATCTGGGAAGTGAGGAGCGCCTCTGCCGGCCACCCACAGTCTGGGAAGTGAGGTGCGCCTCTGCCCGGCCACCCATCTTCCGGGAGGTGAGGAGCGCCTCTGCCCGGCCACCCAACTCTGGGAAGTGAGGAGGGCTCTGCCCGGCCACACACAGTCTGGGAAGTGAGGAGGGCCTCTGCCCGGCCACACATTGTCTGGGAATTGAGGAGTGCCTCTGCCCGGTCACCCCATCTTTGAAGTGAGGAGCACCTCTTCCCGGCCGCCCTATATATGGGAGTGAAGGGGGCCTCTGCCGGTCACCTAACGTCTGGGAAGTGAGGAGGGCCTCTGCCCGGCCACCCATCATCTGTGAGGTGAGGAGTGCCTCTGCCGGCCACCCATCGTCCGGGAGGTGAGGAGCCTCGGCCTGATGACCCATCATGTGGGAAGTGAGGAGCACCTCTGCCCGGCCTCCACATCTGTGAATTGAGGAGCACCACTGCCCGGCCGCCCTGTCTTGGAACTGAGGAGCGCCTTTGCCGGGCCAACCATCATCCGGGAGGTGAGGAGATCCTCTGCCCGGCCACCCATGGTCCGGGAGGTGAGGAGGCCTCTGCCCGACCACCCATCCTCCAGGAGGTGAGGAGAGCCTCTGCCTGACCTCCCATCGTCTGGGAAGTGAGAAGTGCCTCTGCCTGGCCACCCACCGTCTGGGAAGTGAGGAGCGCCTCTGTCCGACCACCCACCGTCTGGGAGGTGAGGAGCGCCTCTGCCGGTCCACCCTTCATCCGGGAGGTGAGGAGCGCCTCTGCCCAGCCACCCAATCAGGGAAGTGAAGTGTGCCTCTGCCTGGCCGCCCACCGTCTGGGAAGTGAGGAGTGCCTCTGCCCGGCCACCCATCATCTGGGAAGTGAGGCGCCTCTGCCAGCCACCCATCGTCTGGGAAGTGAGGAGGCCTCAGCCCGGCCACCCAGTCTGGGAAGTGAGGAGCGCCTCTTCCTGGCCACCCCGTCTGGGAAGTGAGGAGCGCCTCTGCCCGGCCACCCATCATCCGGGATGTGAGGAAGCGCCTATGTCCGGCCACCCTATCTGTGAAGTGAGGAGCGCCTATGCCCGGACACCCATCATCCGGGAAATGAGGAGCACGTCTGCCTGGCCACCCACCGTCTGGGAAGTGAGGAGCGCCTCTGCCCGACCACCCACCGTCTGGGAGGTGAGAAGGGCCTCTGCCCGGCCACCCATCATCTGGGAGGTGAGGAGCACCTCTGCCCGGCCACCCATCGTCTGGGAAGTGAGGAGTGCCTCTGCCCGGCCACCCATCGTCCGGGAGGTGAGGAGAGCCTCTGCCCGGCCACCCATCGTCCGGGAGGTGAGGAGCGCCTCTGCCCGGCCACCCCATCTGGGAAGTGAGGAGCGCCTCTGCCCGGCCACCCATCGTCTGGGAAGTGAGGAGTGCCTCTGCCCGGCCACCCCATCTGGGAAGTGAGGCGCCTGCCCGCCACCCATCATCTGGGAAGTGAGGAGTGCCTCTGCCCGGCCACCCATCGTCTGGGAGGTGAGGAGCCTGCCCGCCACCCCATCTGGGAAGTGAGGAGTGCCTCTGCCCGGCCACCCCATCTGGGAAGTGAGGAGCGCCTCTGCCCGGCCACCCATCGTCTGGGAAGTGAGGAGCGCCTCTGCCCGGCCACCCATCGTCTGGGAGGTGAGGAGCGCCTCTGCCCGGCCACCCCATCTGGGAAGTGAGGAGCGCCTCTGCCCGGCCACCCATCGTCTGGGAAGTGAGGAGAGCCTCTGCCCGGCCACCCCATCTGGGAAGTGAGGAGCGCCTCTGCCCAGCCACCCCATCTGGGGGGAAGTGAGGAGCGCCTCTGCCCGGCCACCCATCGTCTGGGAAGTGAGGAGTGCCTCTGCCCGGCCACCCATCGTCTGGGAAGTGAGGAGCACCTCTGCCCGGCCACCCACCGTCTGGGAAGTGAGGAGAACCTCTGCCCGGCCACCCCATCTGGGAAGTGAGGAGCCTGCCCGCCACCCCATCTGGGAAGTGAGGCGCCTCTGCCCGGCCACCCCATCTGGGAAGTGAGGAGCCTGCCCGCCACCCATCATCTGGGAAGTGAGGAGCACCTCTGCCCGGCCACCCCATCTGTGAAGTGAGGAGCGCCTCTGCCCGGCCACCCATGTCTGGGAAGTGAGGAGCGCCTCTGCCCGGCCACCCATCATCTGGGAAGTGAGAGCGCCTCTGCCTGGCCACCCATCCTCTGGGAAGTGAGGAGCACCTCTGCCCGGCCACCCATCATCTGGGATGTGAGGAGCGCCTCTGCCCGGCCACCCCATCTGGGAAGTGAGGAGCCTGCCCGCCACCCCATCTGGGAAGTGAGGAGTGCCTCTGCCCGCCACCCCATCTGTGAAGTGAGGAGGGCCTCTGCCCGGCCACCCATCGTCTGGGAAGTGAGGAGCCTCTGCCCGGCCACCCATCGCCTGGGAAGTGAGGAGCACCTAATGCCCGGCCACCCCATCTGGGAAGTGAGGAGGCCTCTGCCCGGCCACCCATCGCCTGGGAAGTGAGGAGGCGCCTCTGCCCGGCCACCCATCGTCTGGGAAGTGAGGAGTGCCTCTGCCCGGCCACCCATCGCCTGGGAAGTGAGGAGCACCTCTGCCCGGCCACCCCATCTGGGAAGTGAGGAGCCCCTGCCCGCCACCGTCTGGGAAGTGAGGAGCGCCTCTGCCCGGCCACCCCGTCTGGGAAGTGAGGAGTGCCTCTGCCCGGCCACCCCATCTGTGAAGTGAGGAGCCTGCCCGGCCACCCATCGCCTGGGAAGTGAGGAGCCTGCCCGGCCACCCCATCTGGGAAGTGAGGAGAGCCTCTGCCCGGCCACCCATCGTCTGGGAAGTGAGGAGCCTCTGCCCGGGCCACCCATCATCTGGGAAGTGAGGAGCGCCTCTGCCCGCCACCCATCGCCTGGGAGGTGAGGAGAGCCTCTGCCCGCCACCCATCGCCTGGGAAGTGAGGAGCCTGCCCGCCACCCATTGTCTGGGAGGTGAGGAGCACCTCTGCCCGGCCACCCCATCTGGGAAGTGAGGAGCACCTCTGCCCGGCCAGGCCACCCCATCTGGGAAGTGAGGAGCCTGCCCGGCCACCCCATCTGGGAAGTGAGGAGCACCTCTGCCCGGCCACCCATCATCTGGGAAGTGAGGGCGCCTCTGCCTGGCCACCCACAGTCTGGGAAGTGAGGAGTGCCTCTGCCCGGCCACCCATCGCCTGGGAAGTGAGGAGGGCCTCTGCCCGGCCACCCATTCGCCTGGGAAGTGAGGAGGGCCTCTGCCCGGCCACCCATCGTCTGGGAAGTGAGGAGCGCCTCTGCCCGGCCACCCATCATCTGGGAAAGTGAGGAGTGCCTCTGCCCGCCACCCATCATCCGGGAGGTGAGGAGAGCCTCTGCCCGCCACCCATCATCCGGGAGGTGAGGAGCCTGCCCGGCCACCCATCGTCTGGGAAGTGAGGAGTGCCTCTTCCGGCCCCCACCGTCTGGGAAGTGAGAAGTGCCTCTGCCCGGCCACCCCATCTGGGAAGTGAGGATCGCCTCTGCCCGCCACCCATCGTCTGGGAAGTGAGGAGGGCCTCTGCCCGGCCACCCATCATCTGGGAAGTGAGGAGAGCCTCTGCCCGCCACCCATCGCCTGGGAGGTGAGGAGAGCCTCTGCCCGCCACCCATCGCCTGGGAAGTGAGGCGCCTCTGCCTGGCCACCCATCGTCCGGGAGGTGAGGAGTGCCTCTGCCCGGCCACCCAGTCTGGGAAGTGAGGAGCCTCTGCCCGCCACCCATCATCTGGGAAGTGAGGAGCGCCTCTGCCTGGCCACCCCGTCTGGGAAGTGAGGAGCGCCTCTGCCCGGCCACCCATCGTCTGGGAAGTGAGGAGGCCTCTGCCCGGCCACCCATCGTCCGGGAGGTGAGGAGCGCCTCTGCCCGGCCACCCATCTCTGGGAAGTGAGGAGCGCCTCTGCCCGGCCACCCATCATCTGGGAAGTGAGGAGTGCCTCTGCCCGCCACCCATCGCCTGGGAAGTGAGGAGCGCCTCTGCCTGGCCACCCATCGCCTGGGAAGTGAGGAGCCTCTGCCCGGCCACCCATCATCTGGGAAGTGAGGAGCGCCTCTGCCTGGCCACCCATCGTCTGGGAAGTGAGGAGTGCCTCTGCCCGGCCACCCATCATCTGGGAAGTGAGGAGCGCCTCTGCCTGGCCACCCATCGTCTGGGAAGTGAGGAGCGCCTCTGCACCGGCCACCCATCGTCTGGGAAGTGAGGCGCCTCTGCCCGCCACCCCATCTGGGAAGTGAGGAGCCTGCCCGCCACCCATCGTCTGGGAAGTGAGGCGCCTGCCCGCCACCCCATCTGGGAAGTGAGGAGAGCCTCTGCCCGGCCACCCATCGTCCGGGAGGTGAGGAGCGCCTCTGCCCGGCCACCCATCGTCTGGGAAGTGAGGAGCCTCTGCCCGCCACCCATCATCTGGGAAGTGAGGAGCGCCTCTGCCCGGCCACCCATCGTCTGGGAAGTGAGGCGCCTCTGCCCGGCCACCCATCGTCTGGGAGGTGAGGAGCGCCTCTGCCCGCCACCCCATCTGGGAAGTGAGGAGCACCTCTGCCCGGCCACCCATCGTCTGGGAAGTGAGGAGCGCCTCTGCCCGGCCACCCATCGTCTGGGAAGTGAGGAGCGCCTCTGCCCGGCCACCCCATCTGGGAAGTGAGGAGCGCCTCTGCCCGGCCACCCATCGTCTGGGAAGTGAGGAGCGCCTCTGCCGGCCACCCCATCTGGGAAGTGAGGAGCCTCTGCCCGGCCGCCCTCGCCTGGGAAGTGAGGAGCACCTCTGCCCAGCCACCCATCATCTGGGAAGTGAGGAGTGCCTCTGCCCGGCCACCCACCGTCTGGGAAGTGAGGAGCGCCTCTGCCCGGCCACCCATCGTCTGGGAAGTGAGGAGAGCCTCTGCCTGGCCACCCATCGTCCGGGAGGTGAGGAGCGCCTCTGCCCGCCACCCCATCTGTGAAGTGAGGAGCGCCTCTGCCCGGCCACCCATCGTCTGGGAGGTGAGGAGCGCCTCTGCCCGGCCACCCATCTGGGAAGTGAGGAGCACCTCTGCCCGGCCACCCATCGTCTGGGAAGTGAGGAGCACCTCTGCCTGGCCACCCATCGTCTGGGAGGTGAGGCGCGCCTCTGCCTGACCACCCATCGTCTGGGAAGTGAGGAGCGCCTCTGCCCGCCACCCATCGTCTGGGAAGTGAGGAGCCTCTGCCCGGCCACCCATCGTCTGGGAGGTGAGGAGCCTCTGCCCGGCCACCCATTGTCTGGGAAGTGAGGAGGGCCTCTGCCCGGCCACCCATTGTCTGGGAAGTGAGGAGCGCCTCTGCCCGCCACCCTCGTCTGGGAAGTGAGGAGCGCCTCTGCCAGGCCACCCATCATCTGGGAAGTGAGGAGCGCCTCTGCCCGGCCACCCAACATCTGGGAAGTGAAGAGGGCCTCTGCACTGCTACCAACTGTCTGGGAGGTGAGGAGCACCTCTGCCCGGCCACCCACCGTCTGGGAAGTGAGGAGCACCTCTGCCCGGCCACCCCATCTTTGAAGTGAGGAGCCTCTGCCCGGCCACCCCATCTGGGAATTGAGGAGCACCTCTGCCCGGCCACCCACCGTCTGGGAAGTGAGGAGCCTCTGCCCGGCCACCCATTGTCCGGAAGGTGAGGAGAGCCTCTGCCCGGCCACCCCATCTTTGAAGTGAGGAGTGCCACTGTCCGGCCGCCCCGTCTGCGAAGTGAGGAGCGCCTCTGCCCGTACACCCACCGCTGGGAAGTGAGGAGCACCTCTGCCCGCCACCCCTCTGGGAAGTGAGGAGCGCCTCTGCCTGACCACCCATCGTCTGGGAAGTGAGGAGCACCTCTGCCCAGCCACCCCATCTGGGAAGTCAGGAGAGCCTCTGCCCGGCCACCCATTGTCCGGGAGGTGAGGAGAGCCTCTGCCCGGCCACCCATCGTCTGGGAGGTGAGGAGCGCCTCTGCCCGGCCACCCACCATCTGGGAGGTGAGGAGGGCCTCTGCCCGGCCACCCACCGTCTGGGAGGTGAGGAGCACCTCTGCCCGGCCACCCATCGTCTGGGAAGTGAGGAGGGCCTCTGCCCGCCACCCATCATCTGGGAGGTGAGGAGCACCTCTGCCCGACCCATTTGGGAAGTGAGGAGCGCCTCTGCCAGGCCACCCATCATCTGGGAGGTGAGGAGCGCCTCTGCCCGGCCACCCATCGTCTGGGAAGTGAGGAGCGCCTCTGCCCAGCCACCCACCGTCTGGGAAGTGAGGAGAGCCTCTGCCCGGCGGCCACCCCATCTGGGAAGTGAGGAGCGCCTCTGCCTGACCACCCATCGCCTGGGAGGTGAGGCGTCTCTGCCCGGCCACCCACCGTCTGGGAAGTGAGGAGCCTGCCCGGCCACCCACTGTCTGGGAAGTGAGGAGGCGCCTCTGCCCGCCACCCCATCTGGGAAGTGAGGAGGGCCTCTGCACGGCTACCCCATCTGGGAATTGAGGAGTGCCTCTGCCCGGCCACCCATCGCCTGTGAAGTGAGGAGCGCCTCTGCCCTGCCACCCATCTGGGAAGTGAGGAGCGCCTCTGCCCGGCCACCCATCGTCTGGGAAGTGAGGAGAGCCTCTGCCAGGCCACCCATCGTCTGGGAAGTGAGGAGCGCCTCTGCCCGGCCACCCATCTGGGAAGTGAGGAGCGCCTCTGCCAGGCCACCCCGTCTGGGAAGTGAGGAGTGCTCTGCCCGGCCACCCCATCTTTGAAGTGAGGAGCGCCTCTGCCTGGCCACCCACCGTCTGGGAAGTGAGGAGCACCTCTGCCCGGCCACCCACATCTGGGAAGTGAGGAGCCGCCTCTGCCCGGCCACCCCATCTGGGAAGTGAGGAGAGCCTCTGCCCGCCACCCCATCTGGGAAGTGAGGAGCGCCTCTGCCTGGCCACCCATTGTCCGGGAGGTGAGGAGAGCCTCAGCCGGGCCACACATCGTCTGGGAAGTGAGGAGGCCTCTGCCCGGCCACCCATTGTCCGGGAGGTGAGGAGCGCCTCTGCCTGCCCACCCATCGCCTGGGAGGTGAGGAGAGCCTCTGCCCGGCCACCCCATCTTTGAAGTGAGGAGCGCCTCTGCCCGGCCACCCATCATCCGGGAGGTGAGGAGAGCCTCTGCCCGGCCACCCATCGTCTGGGAAGTGAGGAGCACCTCTGCCCGGCCACCCACTGTCTGGGAAGTGAGGAGCGCCTCTGCCCGGCCACCCATCGTCTGGGAAGTGAGGGGCGCCTCTGCCCGGCCACCCACCGTCTGGGAGGTGAGGAGCACCTCTGCCCGGCCACCCATTGTCTGGGAAGTGAGGAGCGCCTCTGCCCGGCCACCCATCGTCTGGGAGGTGAAGAGTCCTCTGCCCGACCACCCATTGTCTGGGAAGTGAGGAGCGCCTCTGCCCGGCCACCCACTGTCTGGGAAGTGAGGAGCTCCTCTGCCCGGCCGCCCCATCTTTGAAGTGAGGAGCCGCCTCTGCCCGGCCACCCATCTGGGAAGTGAGGAGCCTCTGCCCGGCCACCCATCTGGGAATTGAGGAGTGCCTCTGCCCGGCCACCCATCTGGGAATTGGGGAGCGCCTCTGCCTTGTGACCCATCGTCTGGGAAGAGAGGAGCGCCTCTGCCCGGCCACCCTTCTGGGAGGTGAGGAACGCCTCTGCCCGGCCACCCACCGTCTGGGAAGTGAGGAGCGCCTCTGCCCTGCCACCCACCGTCTGGGAGGTGAGGAACGCCTCTGCCCGTCCACCCACCGCCTGGGAAGTGAGAGCGCCTCTGCCCGGCCACCCATCATCTGGGAAGTGAGGGCACCTCTGCCCAGCCACCCATCGTCTGGGAGGTGAGGAGAGCCTCTGCCCGGCCACCCATCGTCTGGGAAGTGAGGAGCACCTCTGCCCGGCCACCCACCATCTGGGAAGTGAGGAGCGCCTCTGCCTGGCCACCCATCGCCTGGGAAGTGAGGAGCGCCTCTGCCCGGCCAGCCATTGTCCGGGAGGTGAGGAGCGCCTCGGCCCGGCCGACTATCGTCCGGGAGGTGAGGAGATCCTCTGCCCGCCCACCCATAGTCTGGGAGGTGAGGCGCCTCTGCCCGACCACCCATCGTCTGGGAGGTGAGGAGCACCTCTGCCCGGCCACCCAGTCTGGGAAGTGAGGACGCCTCTGCCCGGCCACCCACCGTCTGGGAAGTGAGGAGCGCCTCTGCCTGACCACCCATCGTCTGGGAGGTGAGGAGCGCCTCTGCCCGGCCACCCATCATCTGGGAGGTGAGGAGGCCTCTGCCCGGCCACCCATCGTCTGGGAAGTGAGGAGCGCCTCTGCCTGGCCACCCATCGTCTGGGAAGTGAGGAGGGCCTCTGCCCGGCCACCCCATCTGGGAAGTGAGGAGCGCCTCTGCCCGGCCACCCATTGTCTGGGAAGTGAGGAGGGCCTCTGCCCGGCCACCCACCTCTGGGAAGTGAGGAGCGCCTCTGCAACGCAACCAACTGTCTGGGAGGTGAGGGAGCACCTCTGCCCGGCCACCCACTGTCTGGGAAGTGAGGAGCCGCCTCTGCCCGGCCACCCACCGTCTGGGAGGTGAGGAGCCTCTGCCCGACCACCCATTTTCTGGGAAGTGAGGAGCGCCTCTGCCCGACCACCCATTTTCTGGGAAGTGAGGGGCGCCTCTGCCCGGCCACCCACCGTCTGGGAAGTGAGGAGCGCCTCTGCCCGGCCACCCATCTGGGAATTGGGGAGCGCCTCTGCCCGACAACCCCGTCTGGGAAGTGAGGAGTGGGTCTGCCCAGCCACCCATTGTCCGGGAGGTGAGGAGAGCCTCAGCCGGGCCACACATCGTCTGGGAAGAGAGGAGCGCCTCTGCCCGGCCACCCACCATCTGGGAAGTGAGGAGCACCTATGCCCGGCCACCACATCAGGGAATTGAGGAGCGCCTCTGCCCAGCCGCCCCGTGTCCGGGAGGTGAGGAGAGCCTCTGCCCGGCCACTCATTGTCTGGGAAGTGTGTAGGGCCTCTGCCCGGCCACCCATTGTCCGGGAGGTGAGGAGCCTCTGCCCGGCCACCCACCGTCTGGGAGGTGAGGAGTGCCTCTGCCTGAACACCCACCGTCTGGGAGGTGAGGAGCACCTCTGCCCGAGCACCCATCATCTGGGAAGTGAGGAGGCGCCTCTGCCCGACCACCCATTGTCTGGGAAGTGAGGGAGGCGCCTCTACACGACCACCCATTGTCTGGGAAGTGAGGAGCGCCTCTGCCCGACCACCCATTGTCTGGGAAGTGAGGAGCACCTCTGCCCAGCCACCCATCTGGGAGGTGGAGTGCCTCTGCCCTGCAGCCCCATCTGGGAAGTCAGGAACGCCTATGCCCGGCCACCCCATCTGGGAAGTGAGGGCCTCTGCCCGCCACCCATCGTCTGGGAAGTGAAGAGGGCCTCTGCCCGGCCACCCATCGTCTGGGAAGTGAGGAGCACCCCTGCCCGGCCACCCCATCTGGGAAGTGAGGAGGCGCCTCTGCCTGACAACCCATCGTCTGTGAAGTGAGGAGCGCTTCTGCCCGGCCACCCCATCTGGGAAGTCAGGAGAGCCTCGGCCCGGCTGCCCCGTCTGTGATTTGAGGAGTGCCTCTGCTCGGCCACCCATCATCTGGGAATTGAGGAGCGCCTCTGCCCGGCCACCCATCGTCCGGGAGGTGAGGAGCGCCTCTGCCCGGCCACCCCGTCTCGGAAGTGAGGGCTGCGTCTGCCCGGCCACCCATTGTCCGGGAGGTGAGGAGAGCCTCAGCCCTGTGACCCATCGTCTGGGAAGAGAGGAGCGCCTCTGCCAGGCCACCCATCTTCTGGGAAGTGAGGAGCACCTCTGCCCGGCCACCCCATCTTTGAAGTGAGGAGCGCCTCTGCCCGGCCATCCACCGTCTGGGAAGTGAGGAGCGCCTCTGCCCGGCCACCCATCGTCTGGGAAGTGAGGGAGGCGCCTCTGCCAGGCCACCCACCGATCGTCTGGGAAGAGAGGAGCGCCTCTGCCCGGCCACCCACCGTCTGGGAAGTGAGGGAGCACCTCTGCCCGGCCACCCCATCTGGGAAGTGAGGAGCGCCTCTGCCCGGCCACCCATCGTCTGGGAAGTGAGGAGCACCTCTGCCCGGCCACCCATCATCTGGGAAGTGAGGAGCGCCTCTGTCTGGCCAGCCATTGTCCGGGAGGTGAGGAGCGCCTCGGCCTGACGACCCATCATGTAGGAAGTGAGGAGCACTTCTGCCCATCCACCCCATCTGTGAAGTGAGGAGAGCCTGCCCGGCCACCCATTGTCTGGGAAGTGAGGAGCACCTCTGCCCGGCCACCCTCATCTGGAAGGTGAGGAGCGCCTCTGCCCGGCCGCCCCGTCTGAGAAGTGAGAACGCCTCTGCCCGTCCACCCATCGTCTGGGAAGTGAGGAGCGCTACTGCCCGGCCACCCATCGTCTGGGAAGTGAGAAGCACCTGCCCGGCCTCCACCCCTTCTGGGAGTGAGGAGAGCCTGCCCGGCCACCCACCATCTGTGAGGTGAGGAGCGCCTCTGCCCGCCACCCATCTCTGGGAAGTGAGGAGTGCCTCTGCCCGGCCACCCTATATATGGGAGTGAAGAGGGCCTCTGCCCAGCCACCCAACGTCTGGGAAGTGAGAGGGCCTCTGCACGGCTACCAAGTGTCTGGGAGGTGAGGAGAGCCTCTGCCCGACCACCCATCGTCTGGGAAGTGAGGAGAGACTCTGCCCGGCCACCCCTTCTGGGAAGTGAGGAGCGCCTCTACCCGGCCGCCCGTCTGGGAAGTGAGGAGCACCTCTGCCCATCCACCCCATCTGTGAAGTGAGGAGCGCCACTGCCCGGCCGCCCGGTCTGGGAACTGAGGAGCGCCTCTGCCCGGCCGACCCATCATCCGGGAGGTGAGGAGAGCCTCTGCCCGGCCACCCCATCTGGGAAGTGAGGAGCACCTCTGCCCGGCCACCCATCATCCGGGAGGTGAGGAGCGTCTCTGCCCAGCCACCCCATATGGGAGTGAAGAGGGCCTCTGCCCGGCCACCCATCATCTGGGAAGTGAGGAGCGCTCTGCCCGGCCACCCATTCTGGGGGTGGGCGCCTCTGCCAGGCACCATCGTCTGGGAGGTGAAGAGTCCTCTGCCCGACCACCCATTGTCTGGGAAGTGAGGAGCGTCTCGGCCCGGCCACCCACTGTCTGGGAAGTGAGGAGCGCCTCTGCCCGGCCCACCGTCTGGGAAGTGAGGGAGGCCTCTGCCCAGCCACCACGTCTGGGAGGTGAGGAAGTGCCTCTGCCCGGCCACCCTATATGGGAAGTGAAGAGGGCCTCTGCACTGTTGCCAGTGTCTGGGAGGTGAGGAGTGCTCTGCCCGGCCACCCCATCTGGGAGGTGAGGGAGGCGCCTCTGCCTGACCACCCATCATCTGGGAGGTGAGGGAGTGCCTCTGCCCGCCACCCATCATCTGTCCCAGTGAGGGCCTTCTACCCGGCCACCCATCGTCTGGGAGGTGAGGCACCTCTGCCCGGCCACCCATGGGTCACAGGAAGTGAGGAGCACCTCGGCCTGGCCACCCACGGTCTGGGAAGTGAGGAGCGCCTCTGCCAAACCACCCACCATCTGGGAGGTGAGGAGCACCTCTGCCCGACCACCCACCATCTGGGAGGTGAGGAGCACCTCTGCCCGGCCACGCAAACTCTGGGAGGTGAGGGGGGCCTCAGCTCGGCCACCCACTATCTGGGAAGTGAGGGCGCCTCTGCCTGACCACCCATCATCTGGGGAGGTGAGGGCGCCTCTGCCCGACCACCCATCATCTGGGAAGTGAGGGCGCCTCTGCCTGGCCGCCCTGCCTGGGAAGTGAGGCGCCTCTACCCGGCCACCCGTCTAGGAAGTGAGGAGGCGCCTCTGCCCGGCCACACATCGTCTGGGAAGTGAGAAGCGCCTCGGCCTGACGACCCATCATGTGGGAAATGAGGAGCACCTCTGCCCGGCCACACCATCTGTGAAGTGAGGAGCGCCTCTGCCCGGCCAACCATCGTCCGGGAGGTGAGGAGATCCTCTGCCCGGCCACCCATCTTCTGGGAGGTGAGGAGCGGCTCTGCCCGGCCACCAATCATCCAGGAGGTGAGGAGCGCCTCTGCCGACCACCCATCATCTGGGAAGTGAGGAGGGCCTCTGCACGGCCACCCAATCTGGGAAGTGAGGTGCGCCTCTGCCCGGCCGCCTCTTCTGGGAAGTTAGGAGATCCTCTGCCTGGCCGCCCTGCCTGGGAAGTGAGGAGCGCCTCTGCCCGGCCACCCATCATCCGGGAGGTGAGGAGAGCCTCTGCCCAGCCACCCATCATCCGGGAGGTGAGGAGCGCCTCTGCCCGGCCACCCATCGTCCGGGAGGTGAGGAGAGCCTCTGCCCGACCACCCATCGTCTGGGAGGTGAGGCGCCTCTGCCCAGCCACCCATCATCCAGGAGGTGAGGGCGCCTCTGCCCGACCACCCATCATCTGGGAAGTGAGGGCGCCTCTGCCCGACCACCCATTCATCTGGGAAGTGAGGAGCGCCTCTGCCCGACCACCCATTACCCGAGGTTGAGGGCCTCTGCCCGGCCACCCATCGTCCGGGAGGTGAGGGCGCCTCTGCCCGACCACCCAATCTGGGAGGTGAGGTGCGCCTCTGCCCGGCCGCCTCTTCTGGGATAGGAGATCCTCTGCCTGGCCGCCCTGCCTGGGAAGTGAGGAGCGCCTCTGCCCGGCCACCCCGCCATCTGGGAAGTGAGGAGGCGCCTCTGCCCGGCCACCCATCGTCCGGGGAGGTGTGGGCGCCTCTGCCCGGCCACCCATAATCTGGGAGGTGAGGAAGCCTCTGCCCGACCTCCGATCGACTGGGAAGTGAGGGCGCCTCTGCCCGACCACCCATCGTCCGGGAGGTGAGGAGCGCCTCTGCCCGACTTCCCATCGTCTGGGAAGTGAGGAGAGCCTCTGCCCGACCACCCAATCTGGGAAGTGAGGTGCGCCTCTGCCCGGCCGCCCACCGTCTGGGAGGTGAGGAGAGCCTCTGCCTGACGACCCATCGTCTGGGAAGTGAGGAGCGCCTCTGACACGCCACCCCATCTTTGAAGTGAGGAGCACCTCTGCCCGGACCACCCACCGTCTGGGAAGTGAGGAGTGCCTCTGCACTGCTGCAGTGATGTTTAATCTGGTGTCTTTATCTGCACTGCCTTGGTGTCTGGGAGGTGAGGAACGCCTCTGCCCGGCTACCCAACGTCTGGCAAGTGAGGAGGGCCTCTGCACTGCTGCCAATTGTCTGGGAGGTGAGGAACGCCTCTGCCCGGACACCCACCGTCTGGGAAGTGAGGACCGCCTCTACCTGTCCACTCATCCTCTGGGAAGTGAGGAGCACCTCTGCCCAGCCACCCCATCTTGGAATTGGGGAGCGCCTCTGCCTGACAACCCATCGTCTGTGAAGTGAGGAGCGCTTCTGCCCGGCCACCCATCATCTGGGAGGTGAGGGCGCCTCTGCCCGACCACCCATTGTCTGGGAGGTGAGGAGCGCCTCTGCCCGGCCACCCAACATCAGGGAAGGGAGGAGGCGCCTCTGCCCGACCACCCACCGTCTGGGAAGTGAGGAGCGCCTCTGCCCAGCCACCCATCGTCTGGGAAGTGAGGAGGCGCCTCTGCCCGCCCAGAGGTAGGTAGCCTGGAGAGCCCTCACTTCAAAATAGAATGGCTTTGCTTAGAAGCTCCTCACTTCCAAACGAGGTAGCCAGGTAAACACCTCACACTTCCAAACGAGCGGTTGAGCGAGCGCCTCACTTCCAGAAATTTGGCAGGTGGCGCTCCCTCAATTCCCAGTAATAATTGCCCGAGCAGAAACCCTCTCACTTTAGAAGTTTGTGTAGCGAGACAGAATAAACTCCCTCACTTCCCAAACGATAGGTGTCGGGCAGAGCCTCTCTTCCAGGCAGTAGGTGAGTGGGCGGCGATCCTCATTTCCCAAAGTAGGTAGATGGCGAAGCGCCTTCTCGCCGCCCAGAAGTAGGTAGCGGCAGGCACTCCACCTCCCAGACAGTGTGTGGCGGGCAAGCGCTCCCTCACTTCCCAGAAAGAATTTGGCGAGCAGAGCGCTCCTCTCCCAAACGTGTAGCTCGGCGAAGCACACCTCACT